>JAVQJG010083442.1:0-20992 GCA_036024015.1 Craterocephalus amniculus | reverse complement strand
AGTGAAGAAGTTTTTGTTTTTTTGTTTTTTATTGGGGTTTTTTGTCTGTTTTTTTTTCAGGGGGTAGGGGGTGTCAGTTCCAGCTAATTTTACTCCCTTTTTAAAGTCTGAACAGATATGATAGCTTCAGATTTACTTGGATCAGAAAACAAGCTTGCATTACCAGATGTTTTTAAGGTCAGACATCTGGAGCACATCTGGACCATTTTGAGTAGGTTCTTCAAAATGGTAAAAATGTAAAAGAAAAAAGGCCATTAAAGGAGAACAAAAACTATTTTTGAAGACATGAAAATATAAGAACTACATACAAGTTTAGTTTGAAAAACACTACTACGGTTCAGATATTTATTTGACTATCCAGTTTTGGGAACAATTAGAGAAAAGGAAATATGTATGTATAGAGATTTTATTTTTATTTTTTTTAAGACAGAAGACTCTTATTTGTTTATTAACTTGATCGTATTATTTAATTGACATAATTACAAAAGAGTAAAAAATCTGTTTTTCATTGAACATCTTTGTTATATTTAGAAAAAGTGAACAAATCTAAAATTGAATTACACGAAACACTCAAAAGAGAGAGAGGCATATTTCCAGTCATTCATCATCACAGTTCCTTTCATTACACTTTTTATTTGTTTGTGATCGGAGAATACTAAAAATGACTTTTTTTTTCTCATAGAATCTGTGTGCGTTCTTTCTGATTGCAAGATGCAGTTGCTCCAAAGTTCTTGGTTCTTATCTGATGCCCCTATTAATGATGGTACACTATTCAGTAGTAAACAGATCTGGACTGCAGGCGGGCCAGTCGAACATGCACGCGAGCACACACCCTCACACACAAACACACATACACTCACTTTGAAACAACAATCTGACATTTTCATGCTTAAATAAAAACCTATCTTCTAGGACAGAAGTAAAAGATGTCCCTTTTTGTGTTTAAATATCTATATACATTGATGGTACCCTCACATGTTAGTCATCCTTGCCATGGAGACTCCTGCCCCTCTACACCATCACAGCCAAACTAGCCTGTCATCTCTAATAGATAATAATGACATTTTTTACAAAAAGCAGCTAAAAAGCTGATTTGTCTGATGTCAGAATGCATCCTCCATCTTTCTGTGCATCTTAGATGATAAACTTGTTGGACAGAGTTTATATATGACTTATTTTCTCAAGCCCATGTGGTTGTACTGATTTTTGGGGTGTGATGATTTCTCCTGCCATACTATTTGATGGATTCAAGATTATATGCATCCAATTCTGATTTTCGGTCTTTCTGCATTGACATTTTACCAGAGTCAGACTTCCAGGACTTTCATAATATTATGTAGTTTATGCATTGAAAGACCGAGGTTCAAGTTTTCCCCCACAGTAATGAGACATGACTTATCCTTGCAAAGAGTAAGCATTTGGTGGATGTTCCTTTTATTCCAAAATCATAACACCATAATAACTGACTGCTGAGTCAAGAAAATCACTTGTGTATTTATATTTTTCAGTTGTTGCTGGCATCATATTTCACATTCATTTAGATACAGTTAGTCAGTCAATGCAGTTCAGAATAATCATCATTCATTTCCTTTTTGACTTGTTTCTGTTTTAAATACGAGTTCGAACAAAAAGGAAAGACAAAACTAATTTACGCATTTGTTGAAGTTTAGAAAAGTTCTGAACTTTTTTAGGAAATGGGGTTTGTATATTGAAACCAAAGCAGGGCTGCTGATGAGTCATTGTTTTTGATTGAGTGATTTGGTGTCTGTTGGGTGGTAATAGATTAGGTGATTGGCTTTGACATGTTTTTCTTTAGTTGGTTGCGCATGAGCTGTACTGTACAAGACTGCCCCCATGGTATCCGGGGATACTGCTCCAGGTTATGCATATTGAGTATAAATTAGGCTTAGATAGGACATTTTCTGTTAGATTCCCAACTTCTCCAACCCTGATGTTCTTTGACAATAACTGAACCACATTTGCTTCCTTGTACATTTCTCATTTGGAAGTAACTTTCCATAAACATGTCTGCTCAAACAATGTACTAAAATGTATTCTTTAGCCAATCATTGTGTAAATCTACATAAAAAAAATTAGGTTGGTACCATATCTTGACAAAACATCTTTCATTATAGAAATAAAAAAATTCTTGAAAATAAGCAATGGCGATTGTGATAAAGGATTGCAATCACTTTTGAAAAGTCATAACAGAGTTACTGTTTGATGAACTCCATTGTAATTTTTATGTTATACAAGTATAGCGATTGTTTTTTCACTGGGTTTGTGTTCGAGCAAGGCGAACGCAAGGAGACATCTTACAAACGCAGCACATCAAAGTGCAGATACTTGATCCAGAATTAATGTGGTCTCAGCAGAGCTGCTGGAAAAGACACACCCCTATTTATAAACGGGTTGTCTGACTGAGACGTGTTGCAAAGGGAGTGAATCAGAGCCAGAGAGTGTGTGTGGGTGGGAGTACGGACGGGTTGGGAGGGTGGGGAGTAGGTCACCAGCCAGCAGGGCAAAGCTAAGCAGAGAGTGGGGGGCTCACATTTCACTCCGCTGACCGCTGTTGTCCTTAGAGATAAATCAACTCAGGGTGAAAGTTTTTTTAAAGATATTATTTCTTCTTCCTTAGTTGTTTATTGACACTCTATAAGATTATTCACTTGGGAATGAGGGCTCTCTGAGTCATAGCCCTGCAGATGCAATGTCCTTTTCTCTTCAAAAGTCCTTCTTAGATTTGGAATGAATGGTGCTGTGGCTCTGGGATGGTGCCTTTTTTGTGTGTCAATGGAGTTAAATGGCAGCCATGTGGAGATGACTAGAAGAGGGGCCAAGAGAAACTCTGGCCCTCCCTTTGTCCCAGCAGTGTAACAGTGATCTTTATTCAGACCTCAGGCCTGTTGAGACTCATGTGAGCCTTCCCAAAATAGACAAATGGCTGACATGAAGTTTAAAGATGGCGGTGGAAGAGCATTGGCTTTGTTTAAAGTTTAACAGTGTTCTTATTACCTGAACGGTTCAGTTCTTATCAGGCTAGTTTGTAAATAGAAATCAATGATCATGTCTGACGGGCATAAACATAGTATGATTGTACTTTAATACATTTATTTTTACTTTTTAGTAATAACTAAGGTTAAGTTGTACATCATTTGATCATTACATATCCAGAAAATGATCTGTTAGCGAACTAGATGGTTAGTCAATAAAAGTAATCAAAGCATTCATAGTTAAATAATTAATCCCATTAGTAAATAGTTGATGTCTTAATGAAAAAAAGGGACTTAAATATGAGCTTTCCAACAAAAGCCTTTTTTTCCTGGCCAGTGTTACATACAAAACAAAGCTGGAAGACTGTCAACAAAGTTTGTTGACCTTTCCTCCTCTTTCTTCCAGGAGTTTTTCTGTGGCCTTTGATTTATGGCAGCAGGGGCACTGAGGTTGGGTCACCTTGCTTGGTGCTGGGACGGGGGCAGGGCCGGTCTCCGGGGCTGGGTCATAAACTAATGAAGGTTTCTAATTTAGACACACCGGTGAACTAGGAGGGGTAATCACTGTTTCCGGGCGCTTATTAAATGCAGCTTTGAAAGGGCTTTTAGTTCGTGGGAAGTCAGCCCTAAGCAGAGGAAAGCTTTGAGGGGGAAACTTTTGTCTGCCCTGAGGGGCAGGTAGAACTCTGTGTTGATGGACACTTTTTCTTTTCAGTTAGATTTTGAACTGTTTTTATGAGGCTGGTTTTTCAGGATCTGGGATTCGCTTGTTGTGTCTCTTCAGTTTATTTTCATGTTAATGCTAATTTCATGCTTATAGGGAAACTACTTTCAGAGATGTTATTTGACAAATATCTTTCGCTTATGTTTATTTTCTGTATTATTTTCATCACAGTAATACCATCATGGTTCTTGATGCTACTTAATGAACTGATAGTTTAGCCTCATAGTGTCCTGTATGGGGTTTCCTGAACATCTGTTGCACTAAATACCAAAGTCAGAGACCCCATGTTTTAGCAGGAAAGATAACAGTGTTTACTTGGCCCTCATGCTCCTATTGTGTGCAGGTATTTTCTTCTTAATTCACATTTACATTTGGATATTTTCAATGAGATATCAATCAGAGCAGATAACATACTGATAATGAGTGAAAGAAAAATAATCAACTCATGTATAGAAAACTTATTCCAACCTTACTGAACAAAACCCATTTATATAAAGTTTTTTATTCATGATTCAAACTGGGATTGTTAACCGTTTTCTTTAATGTGATCAATATCTTAGATTATTTTGCCTGTAATTTTTTATACGTTCTCCACTTTTTTCCTTTCATGACTACAAAGTAAAAGCTTATCTAAATTCTGTAATTACCATAGTTCCATGCAGGCTTTTAAGAGAAATATCTCTTACTTCCCAGACACTATTTTAGCATCATTATTTTAATTTTTGTCGTAAGTACCTTTTCATTTGCTGACTCTATTGTCTAAAACTGATTTCTAAAAGTCATTATCTAAATATTTCAAAGTACTGACATCTCAGTTACTTGAACCGTTCACTCAGTTTCATGCTGCGATCCACGTTAAGCTTGTTTTGATGCAGGGCCACGTAGACACAAACGGCGCTGGGAAGACTGGGCTGGAAGTGTGCGTGAAGCCTTCATTTGGAGCAACTTTGTGTTTGACAAACTTTTGGTTTATTGACCACACACAGACAAGAACCTTCCTGTTCCACTGTGGCCTGTCAGCTCAGTACACAAACGGGACTGTGAGAAAGTCAGGCTAGTGTTTACCAAAGTCTCTATGTAACACCTCCGTTTCAGAGATCAATGCCTCCACTGTCACTGAGGGCATCTCCACAGAGACTGGATCCTACCTGAGAGGAACCAGGTGGGATTTAGTGGTCCCAAAAAATCACTTATACCAAACATCCCTTCAGTGAGAAAATAAACATTGTTAAGTTTCAAGGCTCAAGAGGAAAAAATCTTGCTGAAATGACTGATTAATCTCAGATGACAATCACTGAAATGACAATGATTTATTCTGTTGAGATAGTTTTGGACATGAATTTACAGGAAAACCTAGCCCTTCGTACTTCGTAAATTAGTTTCTTCATTAGTCTGACTATACCGACCATCCTTCAAAGAGAAACTTAAAGCCACAAAAGGGTTACAGAGGTCAACCCAATAATCTCTCTTGATGATGTCCTGCTGATAGAGAGGCAGCCAGGCATCCCCAGTCAACCAGAGAGGAGGTGGTCATCCTCATCTTAGAGGACTGATTACATCTGGCCTCCCTCAGTGCACTCTTTACTCATCTGCCTCAGCCGTCTTTCAAGCATATACTCCCTGGGTGGAGCCCCTGTGGCCTAAGGATCCCATTTTTAACATTTTGACAACTCAGCTGTGGGAGTGTTTCATCATTGCTGCACTCCCTATAGCCTAACTCCCTGTTTCACACAAGGGGAAACGCAGTTTTTTGACATCTGGTTTTGAAGAAAACTAATTTCAGTGGAATAAACGCTCAGTCTGATCTGCTTTTTCGCAGGTAGCAATATTCATGTGGAAACATCTATTTTTGGGAATAGTCTTTTCCTTTAAACCAGATGTAAGCAGCAAGTGTCTGCTGTTCTTGTATGATGTTAATCACATGACATCTACAAAACAAAATGATTTGCAGATTTGTCGACTAGGATTCTGTAAAATATGTCATATCTTAAAAGTTCTGCTTTGGTGTTTAACCCAAAATTTGAGCTTTGAAGGATAAAAGGGCAGAAAAACAACACATGTTTTAAAGGCAGTATCATTTATCTTAGTGATGTGGAATAAATCATTTCAACAAAGCTAAGTTTATCCTTTAATATGAAAGGTCTGTCCCCCGTTCTCTTCACTAAGACTATGTAATGCAGGCACAATAAATGTCACATTGAAAAAAACAAGCAATTAGTCAGAGAAAGGTCAAATACTGGGTTGGATCAGGAGTTTTACTCTGTGATCTGCAAAGTTAACCATGATGACAGCTCAGCAAAGATTAGTAAGTAATTATCTATGCTGCAGTCAACTAAGTTGATAATGAGTCACATTACATTACTTACAGAGAGTTTTCTCATTATGGATCATAGTTTATCTGTGGCTGTTCAGTGGGTAGAACTCAGTATCATAGCCACAATATTAAATCATGATTTTCAGCATCATCACATTAACAACATACAAAACATCAGTATAGCAAAAGATTGTTTGGACTTCAATAAATAGCAGTCTAGAGATATTTTTCCTTGGAAGACGTTTTCACTCAAAATAGTCAGGACAAGCGAGGAATGCTTTCCCTGTAGAAGTTATGCTTTGGCGCATGTTTTTCAGCTAACTAGAGTGCACAGGTGCAGAGGCGGAATGCAGCCCTCGTAAATATACCTGAGTTTAACACCTTGATTTAAGGTATTTGATTATATGTTCCAAGTTATGTTGTCACTGGAATATTCAACAATATCACCATATTGAGTCCAAACAAACCACTTTGACCTATCATCATCTGCATTGATTTTACAGAGTATTACAGTATTTAGTGGAAGGTTCTAGCTGTAATGGTATTTTGAAAACAAAAACAAACAAAAAAAAAGTCTAGCAAAATATCGCAAATTAAAAAAGAAACTGAAATATTATATCGCAATTTTCCCGCGATTACAGATAATCCTGGAATTAAGGAATAGGGTTTAGGGAAAGGTCCAGTGGCCACCATGGTGAACTTGTGATGTCGTCAGAGGCATGTAATGACAGTGCCAAGCAGTTGTGATCAGAGCTTGCAAATCATCAGCAATTCCTAACAGCAACTGGTGGCCTCCAGAAGTCCCAGCAGTTGCCATGACTTTGATTTGTTTTATGCTTCAGCAACAGGAAGCAGCATATTGCTTTCCATATAGGGTACAGGGAAACTTCAGTGAATGGGTTATCTTTTAGTTTTAAAAGCTGGTGATGAAAGACTGACTTTTAGTAACTCATTAATCTGTTTTCTCAGTTCCCGCATAGGCTCTTTGAATACAGTGCAGAACTGAGCTGGAAGCTCTCTTAGTGAGTGGATTTCATCACTGGCTCTGATTATCCTTGCCTTTATTTTGAACTGAGGCTTTGTTTACACCTGTTTTGACAGATTTTAGCAACAAAAGTTGGTATCTCAGCAAAAGTTAGTATCCAAGCAAGTGTTTAACAGAAAATATTTGTACTATCATCTGCAACCGGCTTGGGAAAAGAACTTTGTGAAAGCTTTCAGGCTATACATTTCCGTCAGTGTTTTTTATCTTGTAAGATTTCTGTTTGGTGTCGGTGTGCCAGGATGTGCAGGCATCTCATTTACAATAAACCCTCCCTTCCTTATCCCAGTGTTTGTCTCCCAGTCTCCTCCCCTCGTCCCCTGCTCTTCCCTCCCCTCTATAATGAATGTCATAGTTTCCAGAGTGGGAAGGGGGCAGGGCGGCTGCTTCGACTGTAACAGAACCACAGCAACTCATCCAGCCAATGAAATTCAGAGGGATAGCTTCTGTAGAAGTTTTTTTTCTATTCTTTCCCTCTTTGTCTTTTTTCTGTAGTTGTCTTTCCCAGCTCTGTGGGACCTCACTTTCTTAAGATCTGCCTGCAGTCAGAGCAGTTCCAGCTATTTTGCTGGGGTTTGGGTGTTTTCCGTGTGTGAGGGCTGGAGGAGGGTTTGGTAAGGGATTTGGCAGCTCCTTTGATCAATAAAGCAGAAACAAGAGGGGGGCTTCAAAATGGGTTTCATTGTGTCAGGGGGAGGAGTGCTGAGTCAGGCCCTCTCGCTCTCTGGCCTGGGATAGAGAGCAGACAGGCAGGCTGAGATTACCGCACAGGCCAAGAGAAACTCTGAATCTCTCACTTCACCCAGCTGTTCCTAAACCTGGTCTAATGGCACTTTGGTATAAAATTAACAGTGAGCTGTAAAAAAAAAAAAAAAAAAACAGAAATTGGAAGAACATATCTAGGGCATGACCTAGAATAGATTGCTAAGGGGAATATTTAATTGCTGTTCAAGTAAACTTTTCTTTTTGTCATGTACTGAGATTATTCAGTCACTATATAAAGGCAAGAATTGTGGGGTTGTATAAACAAACTGCCGGAGTTTGGTGCCTATTTGTTTGAGTTAAGGTGGATCGCTCAAATAGGATGGTTCAAAAAAACAAAACAACCACAAAAAAATAACAAAAATAAAAGAACAAATGAATTGTCGGGTTTTGGGCCGTAGCTCAGTCTGTGCCTTTGTGAAGCAGGTGAAAGCTTTGTAAATGTGGCGCCAGATTGTTAAAGCCCCTGACACTCTGCAGTGTCCGAGCCGCTTCCAGGAAAAAGGACCCCCTGCGTTGAGCCCCTGGGCTGACCCTCTCTCAATAGAGAGGGTCCTGCTTGGGAGAGGAGGGCTTCCTGTATTAGCTTTCCATCTTAATCAAGCAACAAGTGCCAACAAAGCACTAATTATCAATGCCTTCACAGAGTGCACACAATGCCCCCTCCCCCACACACCAATCCTGTCCCGGCAAAGATAGTCAGAAAATAGATGAAGCAACATTGTGTGACACCACAATAGTTGTTTTGAAACCATTTACAGCCTCTAAAAGATACTTTTTAAAAAGATTTCAGGTTCACCTTTTGTATCATTATGATAAATCGTTTGATGTTTTTGTTTTACTTGGACATATCTGCATTTCTTTGCAAGTTATTAGAACAAATAATCCAAACTAATCTTAACTAATAATACATCTATACTGAGTTCAAAAGATACAACCAGTGTGTATTCCTGAACCAGGATCATGTGCAGAAAGTAGGGATTAGTGTATTCCATCAAAAATATCCCAATCATCAGTTCTGTAATAAATTTTCCACTCATTTTCTGTTTTATATAGTAAATGCTTAGTACTGATTAGTTGAAGAAAAATAATAATGCCAGTTGTTGTGCTTCTTTTTTCTGTTTTGTCTCCTGCAGCCACCTTGATCAAACCACCACTTGGCAGGATCCTCGCAAGGCGCTGCTCCAGATGAATCAGGCTCCCCCGCCCAGTACTGTGCCAGTCCAGCAGCAGAACCTTATGAACCCAGCTAGTGGTGAGTCACTCATGTTTATGCAGACTTTATTCCAATTAGTTTGCAAATGTGAGACACCCCATAGCCTGTGTTGCCTTGTTGAGTTTTTTTTTCTGCACTTAACCAGTTATCGGTGGACATTTGGTTTCACATAGCTGTAGAATTCAGGTGTAGTCTAGTTCTTACATGTCACTGCTCGATGTACCTTCGCTCTGGCCATGCACATGGAATTTGCTCTAGGTGAGGTGAGGTAAGACTGAGGCAGAACCTTACACTTCCTGTCTAACATATTACATTACATGTCCTGTCTGAACTTTTTGGGAGCTCTGTCAATCTGTTTTCTCAATGTTCTACCCGTAAACTTCTTAGTTAATTCAAAAATAGGATCAATTTTTGGCAAACTGGTTTGTTTTTTGTTACAAACGGATAACAATGATTTACTCAGAGATGAAAAATGGAGCTGATTTCTCCCTATTACTCCATGCTGTGGTTCAGTTGTCCATATATTTTCCTGGCAAGCTTCTTTTTGGTTTTCATTTCTTTAGAATAGTATAATTTTTCACATTGTAAGCTGACAGTTGTATTGTGTTGCAGTGCAATATTTTACAAAATATGAGTAGTTAAGATAGATCTTGCACTGAACAGTTCGCCAGGATCTCTTCAACATTATTTTTGTTCATCATCCCTCAGGAACCCTTCCTGAAGGCTGGGAACAAGCTATTACATCAGAGGGAGAAATTTACTACATCAACCACAAGAACAAGACCACATCCTGGCTTGACCCAAGACTTGAGCCACGTTATGGTGAGCTTTGATTAGATGGAAATTTTTCCCCCCTAATTTCTTTCTTGATAAAAGTAAAATACGGTGTATTTCTTACTTATTTAAACTCATATTCTTAGAACTTCTCTATAAAAGACAACAAAAAAACACAAAGCTTCACATGAAATGTTTTATGATTTTTTTTGTACTAATTTTCCCTGTAGTCTTTCTTTTCTGTGTTTGGGATGTTTTGGGGCTGCAACCTGTGCACACGGGGTGTGTAGCCGTTGGCAGCATATTGGTGTGTGGACAAACAGAGGAAAACAAAGCAACAACAAAAAAAACAGCATCGTGTTGCTGTTGAATGACACCCATTTACCATTCAAAGACATCACAATATGAAGCTTCAAACCAATCAGTGTTCAGTACTTGCAGCCACAGGTTGGCTTAATGTAACAACTAAATAGTGACAGTTCCTGTTTATTTACTGGTTCCACAAGTAATGTTTGGTTCATCTGACTGATCCAGATTTGCTAGTGACTTTTATAGACGGATGCATCATCTTTCACCTGCCAAGTAATTACGTTAGGTTTTTTTCCACAAGTCCCTGCCCTTTTCCAAATTTGGTAAATCATGCTTTATTTCTCTGGTCTATTGTTATGTTCGGGGATGACTGAAGCCTGCGTTTCAATTCCTCATATCCTGTTGTGCCGCATAGAGTGGCTACTGGGAAGCCGGATGTCCTTGTCAGTTACTCTTGTCATTTTTCCCTAAAAGGCAACATGATGAAGACTAAAGTTTTTTCATGCATCCTAATTTCCAGGTTAGAAAGGTTGTGATTTTTATTTTCCAGCTTCCTACTTTCAAGCCACTTCCAATGCAGCTTAACTCCAGGGTTAAGTTCCAATTGGTGTGTTTAGAAACACTAACCTTTACTTAGTCAGCATTTAAATGACTATGACACATGGCTATGACAACATTTGGTCATTAGGGATGCTGGAAATGATGAACATCTACCACGCTTGTTTTTTTTTTTTTTGCATGTCCCACTGTATTGCATCTCAATAAGTGATATCACTCTGATTGGATGATTTTTAAATCATCGTTGCATTTAAGTTTCCCCTTTTAAACAATGTGCAGACTAATGCTCCTTTTGGTCCGTTCTACACTGGACAGTTACATCCTCTTCAGCCAGAGATGAGCAACACTAGTGAAGAGCTGAACACAGCACAGCAACTGGTTCTTGATTCCAGTTTGATATATTATGGCCTTAATTCAAGCAGTTTATAATCTTTACCATAACTATAAATGTGGAAATAAACCTTAGTATGATATATACCCTTTATATTAACTACCTGCCTCTGCATAAAGGACTTTATGAAAAGTTTGTGTTGTCCTTGGGACAAAAACTTCCCTTTCCTTTATAAAACTCAGGCTCATTCACAAAAGAGGCTTCATCACATGGCAATAGTGATTTTATTTTGGATTCTTCGGAGTCCATTGCACAGAACTACATCGCTTTGAACTGAGAAGGCATACAATTAATAGTTCCAACTAAATTTCTCCAAACCCCCACCCCCAAAATTCTCTCCCAACCTTTTGTCAGCCATTTTAGTGTCGGTGCAACAGCTGAGTTAGCCATTAATCCCTCAGGCCAAGCTAAAGTTTGACAGTTGGCTTTCAGTGTGTGGTGGCCAGGGTTGGTGAATTAGTGACAGGGCCAGGTACATGTGCTGAGACTCTGTGGCCATGGGAATGAGCTAATCCCCCTGTGTGTTGAGAAGGCTTCCAGAGATCAAGGCTCCTTCTTATGTCACTCTGACTCATTTATGCTTCAGGTGCCATCCTTTCATTGCAGTAGTGTTTCCCAGGGAAGCTCACCACAGTTCACAAAGGCAACATGTGTAAATCTGCATGCACCCTGTTCGATTTTAGCAGTTTTTATCTAGCAGCTTTTTGTGTGTGTGTGTGTGTGTGTGTGTGTTTTTTAAGCAAATGCGCTGTGCTTTGAGGGCAGACTGGAACGTTCAAAACAGAGTTGCAGGGGGAGTGAGGCAGCTGGGAAGAGATGGCGACTGTGATCGGCAAAGCTCTTTGAAGATTTATAAGTCTTGAACACACAAGGTGGCTGGGCCCCTGAGAGCGAGTGAGTGGGAGAAAGGGAGACTGTTAACTCATCATGTGCCATAGACATCAGTTTACACCTTCTTTTTATTCCTTACATTATAATGTATTCTTTTGATCAAATGGCTTTTTGTTGTTTTTGGGGGGTTTTGTACCCATTTTTTTCTGTAGTATCCATGTTTTTTGAATTTCTACATTTCAAGTGGTGTGTGTTGCTGCAGAGAAAACCTGAATCTGTTTGTTGTAGTTGTATTTTAAGTTATGTTTTACATATTTGGATGGAAAGAGATCCTTTGCTATGTAGGTCTCCAATTATAAGCCAGCTGCTTTGATAATGAAGGCTAATTTGAGCTTTGGGAAGAAAAGCAGCAGAGTGCCTTTAACTAAGGGTTGTTGCCGGCTGCCTTTCCCCTGTGTGAGGCCCAGTGCAGGCACAGCCCCATTTCACTTTAGCTCCAGACAGACTTGAATCTCAGCCAGGCCTCTTTATTTTGTGGTCCAACTCTTAATCTGTTCCAGACCTTTTCAGTCAAAGAACTCCAATGTGAGGGGGTGGGGGAGGCAGGGAGGGGCAAGTCGGAAGGGGAAGAGAGGAAAACTGAGGGACAGAAGGAAAATGCCGATAGGATAAGTAGGTCTCCTCTTTAAGGTTCAAAGAGGTGGTGAGCAGCTAACAAGCCATAAATGTACAATGCGACTGAGGATGAGTTCAAGAGGGGGCCGACTAATATATGTTGCTTTCTGCATGTACAATTCTGGACGTGCAGCAAGGAAAAATATTTATGACACTGAACTTTACAAAAAGACAGCTCCCTCATGGGAGTTTCGCTGGAAATCTTATTTTAAAGCTGTTAAACATCTCATGTGATGTTTTTTCTGTCTCTGCTGTCAGAAATGCTTCGGCAGAAAAGTTCTCAGCTCAATGATTTTATTGCTGTTGTTTAATTGTGTTTCTCACTTCTCTCAAATGGAGCTTGGGAAAAGTTAGCAGGTTATTTAACAAAAACGGAAGATCAACAAACATTAATTTAAACAGATTTGTTGGAAGGACAACCTATTAAATTAATTCACTATTAAGATTTTTTTGTTTTATGAACTAACTGATCTTTTAACCGGGTCAACCTGCAAACAATTACAACTGGAAATAAATGAACAAAAATCAAAATACTGTATTTATGTTTATTTTGAAATCTTTCCTTTACAGATCTTTTATAACTAAATTGCCATTTTTTAATGAAACAGAATCAGAACAGTTCTGACGTATTGTGTGTGTGCTGCCCTACACTGGTGATATTGCGTGCCTTCACACAGATGCTAGTGAAGTACAAGATGATAAAACTGTCATTTAGTCTGGAGTTAACCATTTCTGCACCTGGCTTATATTACTGCAAGAAACACACCACCTTTCCAAAGGTCCTTTCTTAAAAATCCTGTTTAATTGACAGAAGCATTAGCAAGCCTTCAAAGTTGTTCTGCTCTGGTCACACTGAGAACTTCCCATAGCTGGCACACCCTAAGCCTTACCTGCCCCAGGTGATCCTGTGGTGTAATATGCCTGCCAGTGTGATGGCCTGATAAGGGCTTGTGTTGTTGGCTCGTTGTGTTGCATGAGAGCGTGAAGAAGACAAAAGGCAGACAGCATTAACTAGTCTCTTATCTGCTTGGCCCACCAGCCTTCACCACCTGTGTGTGCTGCTGACTTGAAGCACCCCTCCGAAGCCACACAAACGTGCTTGCATGCGCATACACACTTGATCTGTCTGTCTTGCGTTTGGCTTGCTTTTAAACTATCACTGTGGCCCTGAACTGAACCTGTCCTTCCCGCTTATCTCCCTCACAGATGTAATTCCCTTCTTTCATATCGTCAGTGTGTGCACGGTTCCTCCAGTAACACTGGCTGTTTGTTGTTTGGTCTGCGATAGAGTCCTTGGCTCGGCGGTACTGCAGAAGCTCGAAAATTCCATTTCGTTTCAGCTTTGGGTTTAATCATGTATTTTTGCTGAAAATAATGCTCTTCCCAGATTAGCTAGACTATGCGAATTACATCACATGGAGAGCAAGCGGACAATAATGCACGTGCAGCGAGAGAGAAATTGGTGCCTTGTCTTGAAATGCAAGACTGTTCATTAGTGACTCTGTCCTCAAGAGCCGGCTGTTATATTTATGCAACTCCTGTTCAAAGCTCAGGCCTTCCTGATCTACAGCTGCTGGCATGGCCCACGTGCAGAAAATCAGTCTAGAGAACAGTCAATGGTGCCCTGATGGCGGAGAGATCCAGCTACAAAAGGCCTTAGTATCTGCAAAAGATAAGCAAAGAGGAGTAACACACTCTACAATGGATTCAGTTGATGTGTCTTTTACTGTTTGTGTGCATGTGTGGGGTGGGGTTGTTGTGTTGGTGGAGGCAGTGTAGACTGGTGGGGGGGTGGGAGCAGGGTGGTGGCACCAGAGCTTCCCATGGAGAGCCCTCAGCCACAGCTCTTTCAGCTCCTGTAATAGTGTAAACAGACAGGGATTCAATGGTGATGAGAAAGGTGCCGGGGCGGGCAGGACAGCACACAGAGACGTAACCCCGCATGAAAATCGTGCCACCATCAAGGCTTTGTTTTAGTTGTTACTTCAAGCACATAAGAATACAGCACTCCTTATTGGCTCCATTGCTGTAACACCCCCCTTTTTTCTACTACGCTGATAAAATGTGTGACCTACTTCGCATGCATAGATTGCAGCTCTGCTTGTCTGCATTATACTTATGTTTATTAGTCCTACCCCCACCACAGCAAAGAATAACAATGATTTCACTGGGGAACAGCTGTGTTTTCAGTACAAACACATTTGTTCTGATATCATAAACATGTTGGCTTGCAAGTGCAGAAAGCAGCTACATTTTCTATGTTAAACAAACATAATGTTTACATAATCTGATATAAGTCTATATAAGATTTAGTTCTCAGACTGCACACTAGGTTTACGTTGGATGCATTAGATCAGCTGATGTAGACCTATCCGGCCTGAGGAAAGTCTGCAATTTGTTTAGAAGGAAGCATAGCACACAGTGAAAATGATAAGTCATGACTGATGCAATGCTCAAAACTAACAAAGCCCGTCTTAGTCATTGTGTGGGAGGGGATCAGGTCTTACAGGAACAGTTGTTTCATTCACTTGATAGAAAACTCGTGTTGGGACTTTGTGTCCTACACGACCTGCTGCACTGGATTGACGCTTCTTCTGTTGACAGCTGCTCAAGTTGTTTGTCTCGTTGTGTGACTTTTAAATGCAGCTGAGCATATAGAAATGCTGGTGTACCTCCCGTCTGAAAGATGTTTTGTGTGTTTTTATTCAGCTTATTGTAGACTGTCACTGTGAAATCCACAGGTATATCAGCCTGTATGCTTAAAATATGTCCCCCTTTTTACTGTTTGCCACATTGAAGAAAAATGCATTTCTAGTTTTTGACACTTCCATACAGGAGGATAAAATTGACCAAAAAATGCCAAAACATTTTTATTTGAGTAACACTGGCTTTCATTGAATGGTAAAAGCGGGAGCTTCTTTCAAATTTAACAGCCAAAGGTCATTTCTGCAGTCTATTTTTTACATGTCATTTTACTTCACATTGAACATATGTGTGTCCAGTACATGCCAAACTGTACAGACCCGCAGTTTAAATGAAATAATAATAATAATATCACATACTGTTATAATTTTTTTATTATTGTTATTATTATTATTAATAAGTTATTTCTTTCTTTTGCAGCGCTGAACCAACAGAGGATCACCCAGAGTGCCCCAGTGAAACAGGGAGGGCAGCTGCCTCCCAGCACTCACAGTGGAGTTATGGCTGGAAACAACCTGAGGCTGCAGCAGATAGAGAAGGAAAGACTCAGACTGAAGCAACAGGAGCTTCTTCGGCAGAGACCACAGGTAAGGAATCAAAGTTAGAAATTTTGAGCTTTTGGGAAAAGTTCTGGAGATACATAAGGAATAGTTTCAGTGTGTGTCTGTCATTAAAGAACATGAAACTTGCATGTTAAATGGGGATGGCATTGATAATCTAAAAAACAAAGGAAAAAAAAACTAATTCAAAAGGCTTTTCAACATTAGTCATAAGTATAGTGGTGGATCTTAAGCCTCTTTGAACTGTCATTATTGTTCAACCACTCATCCATGAAGTCTTGTGAGTCATCTGTGGTAATTTTATCACTTCCTACTGGTGACGTGACAGAGCCGCCCACACAGGGTGGTACAGCAGCATTGACTAGTTTACTCAGGGCTGTGTCATAACACCAGAGACAGAGATTTATGATCATGAATGAGATTGCCGGACACTTTATTTATCATACTGTTCACATGGGTTGTTTAAAGTTCATAGTATAGGAAGTAACCTCAGTGTGTACATGTGCCAAGATGTAAAGAGAAAATGATAATGTGACCTCACTGAAAGTCCACTAAAACTATGTGCTGCAGTCTTAGGCAACCAGATGGTCGTCATTGTTATGAAACTGTGACAGAGATGACTGGTTTCTGCTGAAGAGTTCCAGTGTCTTCACTCTTCTCACTGAATCTTTCCCCATGTTTAAAACAGGAGTGAGTGTAGGGGTAATCACAGTGCATGGATTTTGTCCTGTCCAATTTAATTGAAAGTGAAATATGAAGATACAAAAAACTTGATTATCTAAACCTCAAATGCTGCATGGAACAAATGTGGATACCATATTATGTAATTAAACTGTAGGATAATTTTCCATACTTTATTCCCTGATTTTTTTTTTCCTATAGTTATTTTACAATTGGTAATGATAGAAGTTAATTACGTTTCTATTATAGGTATGCAATTTTAGATTGTTTAACTGTTTTGCAACAATAAAAGTGACTCAAATGTAAATTGCATTGGATAAAAGCGTCTGCTAAATGACAGTAGTAGTAGTAGTAGTAGTAGTAGTTGTAGTAGTACTTATACCAGAACATAAAATTAGTTTGGCAGAAATCTCCAAAAATACTAATGTGTGTTGTCACACAAATTCCCAGCGCAGACATACCAGAAGACACTACTTAAATTCGCTGTCAAGGATGCAGAAGCTTAAACAAACTACAGGACTGGAGTACTTGCACTGTAATTACTTAGAACAAAAAGTTTTTAGACATGCAAGGAAAAATCTCAGGTCATAGCTTTCAAACAATGTAAGTTTTTGGAATTAAAAATGATAGATTTTAAGTCAGATCAGGGTTTATTTCACCAACATGTCTTTTTATACGATCTTTTCATGTTTTTTGTTCTTGTAATTTTCTACTTATTGTGTGTCGGACCCCAGGAAGAACTGCAATTAATGGGGATCTAAATAAGTGGGAAGGTGGAGAAGCAAAAACCTCTTCCGTGTTATTTTGGAGTCATATTGGCCATTCTTCAATGGTTACAGTTACATAATGGTTTCTTTTTACATCAGAATTAATCACTCCAAATTAGATCATTCAGAATTGAAATATTCTTCCGGTTTACATGGAAATATTAATTCCAAATTAAGA
Organism: Craterocephalus amniculus; assembly: GCA_036024015.1. Lineage (NCBI taxonomy): Eukaryota > Metazoa > Chordata > Actinopteri > Atheriniformes > Atherinidae > Craterocephalus > Craterocephalus amniculus. The sequence continues at coordinate 3,514 of JAVQJG010083442.1, read as the reverse complement.
TTTACATGGAAAACACATTTCCTTTATTCCGCTTTTATCTGGGGGTTGGGAAGGGTTCTGATTGGTTATGGTGCCGAAGTGACGTTAAAAAAACGTTTCTTCGTTTCTTTTCAACAACATCATGGAAAAACGTTGTAATATGAACAATGTATCATCTACCATCTCTTTAAAGTGGAATTTTCTTTGATTCCAAATTAGACCAATTAAAACTCACATGTAAATGTGGCCAATATGTCCATAAACATAAGAAGAAAAGAGTAACACAGAAAGTGAGCAAGCAGCAGCAGATGCCACTGAGCCATCAGATAAACCTACTCAGTATGCCTCATAGTGACTGTTTTTATACTGAAACCAGGTCTGGTTTTATCATACCTGAGATATGAACCTCTGCTACTTCCTCTGTAGTAGGACCTGTTTTTTAGAGCTGCAGATAAATCAGATAGTGACAATGCAACAAGAAGTAAGTCCACTCCCCCTTGGCTGATTTCCTTTGGTCCATTTCACCATAAAAGTTCAATGAGATCTCAGATTAGGGCATTTCTTCCTTCCATTAAAGACTTTGACATCATATCCTCAACCTTATCTGACACAGCATGTGTAGAAAACAATTGTCTCCAACTGTGTCCGGCCCCATCGTGTAATATGACACTGTGTGGGGGGAAAATGGAGAGCAGCATGTTGGCAGTGTGGGTCTTCCTTAGCGTTTACATTGTGACAGCTCTTCTCAGGAAGTCCATGAAGCTGCAGCTGTCTATAATCACTTTATAAAATTCGAGGTGCTCAAGTCTTCTTTTTTCTTTCTCCTGTTTATAATTCACAGGAGCTCGCTTTAAGGAACCAGCTGCCCACCAGTATGGATCAAGATGGCAGCACAAACCCTGTGTCCTCCCCTATGGCCCAAGATCCTCGGACCATGACTGCCAACAGCTCTGACCCATTCCTCAACAGGTTAGTCCGGTTCAGAGGCCGAGAAGTTAAAGGAAATATTAAGTTCAATCTGACTCATGTCAGCTGACCTGCCAAGAACTCCTGTTCTGGTTCAGCTCTCTGGACAGAATGTGTCCTGCTTGAGGAAATCTGCGTGCTCTGCCATTTGAGTTGAAGCTCTGGTGGGAGCTCCCTGAATTACACAAGTTATAAAAACAGAAGGCCAGTCTCTGAGCTTACCCCGCCTCACATGGTCACACCGATCTGTGATGGAGTTCACTGCACGATGATGACCTCTGGTGTACAAATGCTGCCATAAAGATCATTAAACTAAAATGGTGGCGCAGGTTATGAAAAACTATAAAGCCACACTCCATAAAGTTGAGTAGTTTAGAAAAAGCCCAATGGATTGAGAGCAGTCAAAAGAAGACAAACAAAGAGAAAATACAGCTGTGGATATGGACACCCTGGAGGATTTTAAACCTGGGATCTGCTCCGTGTCATTCTGGGATGTAATTCTCAGCCGTTCAAGCTTTAGTTCTTCTGTGAGCACACAAAGTGAGGAAAGAGCTGAATAGCAAGCAGGCCATGAGAACATGTGGTCCAGTCAGTAGACAGGCCAACCTAATCTCCCCTCCTCCCCCTGCTGCCTCCACTGCCCTGCTTTCACAAAGGCCTCATTCATCCTGCTTCTGCCATACTCTGCCTACATATTTTTCTGCTAATTAGTATAGGCTTGTCAAATGTCTTCTTTTCTCCCTTTGTTTCTGTTGTCCCTTTCATTGTTGCTCTTTTTCCTGTATTCTGCGACGTAGGGTGAAAAAGTGAAGCTCTGAGTCGTTCAAAGCGGTGGAAATGACAGAAATGTTTAAAAGCGCATTTATGCAGAAGGTCCCCAGGGGAATTTGGTCCAACTTTTTACACTGCATCTAAATAACTTGAAATTGTTAGGTTGTTTAATTTAACTTGTTTGTTTGGAGGTAGAGCTAGGCGACTAAAAGGTCTCAGTTCCACTGAGGTGGTGGCGGAGCGTTTGTAACCTTATTGTTGTATTCCCAGCGGGACCTACCACTCCAGGGATGAGAGCACAGATAGCGGTTTGAGTATGAGCAGCTACAGCGTCCCTCGCACTCCAGATGACTTCCTCAACAGCGTGGATGAGATGGACACGGGTGAGTTAATAGCTGATAATGTTTCAAATGATTTATTAGACAAAAAAGGATTTAAATAACTGGGCTGACTGGATTGTAGGATTGTTGCTGATTTTTATTTGCACAGAGACTCTGATTGGTGGATTATACTGTAGCAGATATGTGTCACACCTCCAGCTAGTCCCCCTTTTTTCTGCTCTCTGATCATTTCTACTATAGAGCAACGAAGTTCTGTTAAATAACGTCACCATTTCTGTTCATCAGGGGACCCGCTTCCAGCCTCCATAGCAACACAGCCCAGCCGTTTCCCTGACTATCTGGATGCCATCCCGGGAACAGACGTCGATCTGGGCACCCTGGAGAGTGAGAGCATGGCGGTGGAAGGCGAAGAGCTGATGCCCAGTCTGCAGGAGGCCCTGAGCTCTGACATCCTCAACGACATGGAGTCTGTGCTGGCAGCTACCAAGATCGACAAGGAGAGCTTCCTCACATGGTTATAGAGAACCCGGGCGGGACGCCTCGCTCCTCTCCCTACACTCTGAACTTCTGCCTGCTCTGACCTGTGAAGGATTCTTAGATGCTTTTACCAGACATTTCAGCAAGCTTCTCTGGACTTCTTTGCCTCGCAGCATGTAAGGCCAACCTCTTTTCAGGCAGTATTGTTCTGTTCCTTTTACTGGTGTTTTATCTCTTTAATTTTGTCTGTGTCTTCAAGGCTGGCCTATGAACAGACAATTATGCAAGGGTCCCTAAATTTTTCACAGGTCTTTTCAGTGAACCTAGGGCTTATTTACCCGGAGCATAGCTGAACTGCGTACTTCTGCAAAGACTGTCATTGCTTATCTCCTGAGTGTCTGGAGCCTGCCTTTCTTGCAGTATAGCATGAATCAGCACTACATCACTGTGTTTGGGACTATTGCATTTAGTTTTTCTACCTGTATATTTGGCCTCAAAAGTTTTTTTCTTCTTTTTTTCATATAACTAGCCTGAGAAACCAAAAATGATGTATTTGAAGCATAAAGAACAATACTGATTTGGAGTAAAGGTAATGTGAGGCCCAGTTTGGACACGTTGGCTTTGCTTTGAGGGGTGGGTGGGGGGGTTGGAACCAGGGGACCGTCTACATTGCTGCTTGGCTGTGCCAGCAAGTCTAACTTAAACCTTTGATCGATCAAGTGCCTTCAGTTGTTTTCTTTTTTTTTTTACGCGAGCATCACGAATAATTATCCCGTTTCTGTATTACAACGACAAGCATCAGCTGTATTGATGAGTATCAGCAACAAATTTATTTTAAGGTTCAGTGATCAATATTCTATTGGGGATCTTTTTGTTTAACCCTAGCTTCTTTATGTTTCAGTCTTATCCAAGCCTAGCTCACATTTTGTCAGTTTTACCTTTTCATATTTTATTTTTAGCTTTTTACATATGTATGATAC
>JAVQJG010083374.1:0-22776 GCA_036024015.1 Craterocephalus amniculus | reverse complement strand
GGACCAGTCGACAGACCACTGATTCAGTCGCCCCCTAAAGGCAGGGACCACTCATTACACCGTGGTCCGCAGCAGGGACCAGTGGTCCGGACCAGACCACCATTTTCGCTACAACCCCTTCTCAGGATAAGCTAACGCAGTACTTCCCAAACTGTCGGTCGCCAGATAACTGTGAAAACTATATAACCTATCATTATCAAATAAATTTGTCATTTTTATCATGGCTGTCAAATAGGGGTGGTGAAAAAAACAGTTTTCACTCAGAATTAAGATTCTTGTCAGTCAAGATTCAGAAACGTTTCAAAATTTCCAAGAATCGATTTTTTTTAATAGGCTACAAATTACTAGCTTGACTTTCAAAGGTGCTGCAAAGCGACAAAGATGTTAAACCTTGCCAGCTAAGTTTAAATTGTTTTTTTTATCAAAATTATTAATTTTCTTTTAACTATTGAAACAATTCCTCAGAGCTGTTTCCGGCTTATAGAGGAGTTAAGGCTTTTACACATCTACTCCGAATATGTGGTCCGAATAATTCGCACAGTACTTAAACAAATCGAACCTTCACATCAGTGACGAAATTCCATCGAGCAATTTTGCGAAGTTTATTTTTTCGGAGTGAGGTTGATTTTCTTGACATTCGCATCCGACATTCAAACAATCAGACACGTTGACAGCGTCAATGGAAATGTTCGCGAGCTGAATTATTAAGACGGCATGATCAAACGCATTGATGATCATACTATTTGCAGCCTGCTACCCGCTTGCAAAAAAACACTTGATAGTGACTTCTGTTGGTGATTTTCTGATCTCATCTAGGCCTACTGATTGGATACAACATGACTTAATTTTGTATACTTAATAGTGGAGAAGGTAAAGAATCTGTAAAGAAATCTGAGTTTTTCTCTCCTCTCTAGGATACGATGTACCCAATGTTTTCTTTTTTTCTTTGTTTTTGTCAGCAACAGGACAAAATCGTCATCGCTTGACGTTTAATCCATGTTTGTCTTCACCTCCCAAGTCTGTTCTGAAATATTCATAATTTATTCGCAGTTCCGCATCGGACTTAGTGTGTATAGACAAAGACGTTGGTGTTTCACCTGCGAATTATTCGCAATATCATGCGTTTATTCGCATCGGCCTCGGTGTGTAAAGGCCTTTAATCAGCACCTTTTGTTACTAAAAGAGGATTGAATGTGAATTAAGATCGGTTTGAATCAATACAGAATCGAATCATTACCCCAAGAATAGGAATCGAAATGAATTATGAGTTGCTGCAAGATTCACACCTATATTGTCAAAATTAAACCATTAACGAAGAGATAAATCTAAATTTAACACATTAATTCTTTACACATTTAATACATAAATCCACATTAATTATCCTTATTTATGAGAACAGACCGTTCAAGCCTGATATTTATTTAAAGGATCTTGGAGAATGAGCCATCTGATATACAGTATAACTAACTGTCATCGCGTAAGGCAGGGTCACAAACGCCAGTATATGCCATCTCAGGGGTCGTGGCTCAAAAACTTTGGCAACCAGTGTGCTAACAGATTTAAACCTAGCTCATCGTGTAATCAAGACCAGTGTCTGTGAGAAATAAACATGTTTCATGGCCCAGATGGTAGGGTGAGTCCTGCCTCAGTAAACTGTCGTGTCCACCTTACCCTCTTGCCTCCAGCGTTGGCACCGCTGGTACAACTCAGTTTTAAGTTTCTTTAGGTAAAAGCTTTGGCTAAATAACTGTGTAATGTGTAATGTTCTCAGGCTTAATAATGTAAGACTAAATCCTCCTCATCCTCTGCCAGGTGTGAGATCTGCGGCTACCAGTGTCGCCAGCGAGCGTCGCTCAACTGGCACATGAAGAAGCACACCCCAGAGGCACACTACAACTTCACCTGCGACTTCTGCGACAAGAGATTCGAGAAGCTGGACAGCGTTAAATTCCACAAGCTGAAGAGCCACCCGGACAAGCAGACGACCTGAAACGTCGCCAGACCACCAGACGGCCCAGTAAGACTCCCAGTGAAGAGACGGAGACCCTCCTTTACTGTGCTGGTCGCAGCGCTCGCGTGCAGGATGATACTAACGAGGCGGTGCAGCATCTGTGCAGGACTCACACTGACAGAGAGGACATCGTGGGTTTTAATCTGCAGTTTTTATGCAACTGTTCGATCAGCTTTTGTAATTTCAGCAAATCAACGTGGGCGACTTGGTTTGCATCTGTTTCTTGAGCCAAATCTACAGAAGAAGTGTTTCAGCATTAGCAGCTAAGCTAACTTGTCTCGTTGCAGCTAGGATGAAGGATTTCCAGGGACAGGACTGTTCCACAACATGTGTTTGTTCATTATTACACATTCAGTAGCAGTTTCTGTCATCTCAGAGTATTATTGTATTCAGTCATGTTACTTTGAAGTTTTGGTCAAACAAATCAAAATGGCTAACATGCAAGGTCATTTCCACAGTTCAGACGAGAGTTCGCACACTAGATAACTTTAAAAAGGTTTTGTTATGATCATGTTCTGATTATTAGTTATTATCCATCTAAGAAAGATGGAATCGTTGGGTTGGAGGTTCATCCGGCAGCTCAGATCCCTAAAGTCTTGGAAGTCTAACTTTTTGGGATTTCGACCTTTTGCTTCAAACTGTGAAGTTGCTGCTTCTTTAAAGAACATTTAGGTGTTTTTATAGTATTATTCTCATGTATGTTGGACGTAAACAGATCTCAGCTGCCTGTGTTCAGTCTATCATGAATTAGATCCTTCATGGGAGCCCGTTCTACGCAGAAAGATCTAGGATATGAAGCTCAACTCACGTCATCTGCTTCTTGCTTGGCGACTGCAACCTAAACAAGTAATACAAACACAGCAGTGGTTGCTTTTATCTTCCCATGACATTTAATTCATCCACAACAAGGGAACAGTTCACAAAAGAAGGATACATATAAAACCATCATAAACTTTGGCTCCATTTGATCCCAACAAAAACTTAACAAGTCACTTTTTTCCAGCATCTTTTCATAAAATCTTTGTCTCGCTCTGCAGTTTTTGACCTGCAGTGGCGTCGATCACATTAGCAATCTCTATGATTGGAGGAAGCAGAAACTAGGCAGACGTTTTGCATTTACAGGTTCGCCACGCACTCTGGTCGACAATGAGCTGGGCTGGCCACCAGCTCATGTTATGCACAATGTATGAGACACATGACGTCATGTGGACACAAGCAGTTTCCTCATCTGTGTGATGAGTTCAGGCTTCTTTCAGCAGCAACAATGAACATCTGCGGAGCCTCGGACTGTGTTCTACAGTCATATTTTTGCATTTAACATGCTTAAAAAGAGGAGGAAATGATGCTGAGGTCTTTTTTAGAGGCTGTCGGGATGTCTTTTAATGCACAACCAGGAAAGATTACTGATTACAAACGGCTGTGTCGGGTTAATGTTAAGGCGGTGAAACTGACTCAGCTTTTAACATCATGCTAATGCTGCTTTAGGTTTTAGCATTTCAGACTCAGTTTGTTTTCCCAAGCGAGGATGTTTGTTTTTTTCTTTTCCTTCATCATCTGTTTTGTCCCGACATCGGGGTGCGAACAAGAACACGAGTTTAATGTGACCATTCTCAGGAAAACTCGCCTCCCTCCCATGGTTTCTCTTTCTGCTCTGTTTGTGTTCCAGTCTCTAAGTAAATGCACTTTTCCCTCATAATGTGACGCTTTTTAAAGTGGTCACTCCAAGTTATGTTTTTAATCAACTTTTTCCCTTAAAGTTATCTCTTTTTACAATGATCCAGTGTGTTTATGTCATGTAATCTAGGTGTGTGTGTTTCTGAGAAAGTGGGAGTGTGCAGAAATACTACAAAGATTAGACATCCGAGGTTTAAATGTTTAGGACTTTTAGTCATCCTTTCAGATGGAAGTTTCTAAAACCAGCCTGCCAGTAGAGGTAAAGTGAGAAACCCTGTTCTGGATGTCCCTGCGACCCAAGCACAGCATTTCTCAGCCTTTGTCCTCAGTGACCTCTTTCCAGCATGTTTTAGAGGCAACTTTACCCAAATGAATGGCTCATTAGGTGCCTTACAAAGATCTTGATGAGCAGTTAAATTAATACATGAGGTGTATTGGACTGGGAAAGAACAAAAACATGTGGGGCAGTGGTCCCCCGGGACCAGGGTTGAAGAACCCTGGCCCAGCAGGACATTAGTGGGTCTTGAAACGACAAATGCCCCATTTCCACTGAGTGGTATGGTACGGGTTGGTACGGGTCGGGTTCGCGATTTTGAGCGTTTCCATTGTGGAACTGCCATAAAACCGACCTGTGCCATACCATTTTTGGGCGCCCTTCCGTTGTGGGTCCATCGAAAATGGTACGGAGCTACTGGCATCATGCAACACAATGCATTGATCGGTGGACAGAAACAAAAAACAACTCACAAAGCAGCGCAACACAAACGCCGGTCAGTCCATGCTGGAAAGTAAACGGTACAAAAATATTCCAAACATCAGCAGGGTCTGTTCGGCTCTGGAACTTCAACGTCTCCTCCCACAGTTTGTGATGAAGTCACGTAAAATGAGCTGTATGGAGCGGTGAAGAATTAAAACGTATAGAGACATAGCTCATGTTGTTTTGGCTTCGCGTGTGTTTGTGTCGTGTGAGTATAACGCCACGCTAAAAACCTTGCATGACAGTAGCGGCCCGACTTTCAGTGGAAATGCTTCTCTGAATGGGCTGGGCCGTACCGACCCGTGCCGTACCTCTCAGTGGAAACGAGGTCTGTGGAGTTCACCTGCACTCTAAACTACCCAGAATCCCGTCTGATGGTGATTGTTTCTAAACCCAGTCTGCAACGGACCCTCCTCACATACTGCAGACCCTACAGAATCTGCTGAAATAAAATTTAGTTTGATTTAATTCTAATTCATCTAATTTAATTATAAATGATAACTGTTTATAATTTATGTACATATTAGGCTACGTTAAAACAGCACCCGCTGACCAAAGTCCTTTACAGTAGCAACTGAAAGGCAGATAAAAATCCTCACAAATAACTTGGCAGTAAAATAAAAAGTACAGATAGATTAATGATAAATATCAACTAGTGTTGGAGGTCAGGGAAAAGAGATGTTTTCAGTGTGGACTTAAACTGACCAGACAGACAGTAGAAGACCATACTATATACAAAGGCTTTATCCCCTCTGGTCTTTAGCCTGGCTTTAGGAACAGCCAACAGGACACCTCTGTGCTCTGGGTGGAGAGCAGGGCTGCAATAGCCCATTAATACGATGGACCTAAGGAGTATAAACACTTAACAACAATCAATAAAACCTTACATTTTAACAATAAACCTTTTAAGGGGTGATGGATTCCTGTCTTTTTGGTTCCAGGTAGCAGGTGAGCGACAGTGCAGGGCTACAGGGGGCCCCTGGTCCAACCCGACATACAGAGACTTCCAGTAATGCAAACACGTTTTTATGAATGTGTGGATTGGTCTTTCAAAGTCAGCCTGAGGAAGATAAGATTTACTTTTAAAGGGAAAGAGTCTCTGGGACATGAGGAGGGAAAATGTTCCAGGGAAAACCAGACACATCTGGTCTGCAGGTCCCAAGGAGGACCAGGAGTCATTAGAAAAGTAATACAGCATTTTTATGGTGATACTTTCAAATTAAAGACGTAATTAATATAAAAAGAAATCTGATTTTCTAAGCATTTTGTAACTGCACATTTGAAATGGAATAAATAAAGAGGAATCTATTCTTTCATTCATTCTATACCATGGTTTAAAATGCATTTTCAAATCTTTGTTTCTAAAAGCAGAACTAAAAGACTAGATCCATAGATTTGCTTAAAAATGCCTTTCCATGCCATGCATTCAAAAGAATTATTCCTTTTACATTTCCATTTTCTTTCCCCTTTGCATTTAAATGCTTTTTGCAAATGCATTTGCTTGATGGTTTACACTCTATTTCTGGGCCCTGGAGCAGTAAAAACAAATTTCATCCAATCACAGCCGCTCCGCATTGTGTTCCACGAGGTTCTCCAGCTCTCTCATTGGCTACAGTGATGGGAACATTAGAGACAGTGGAAAACTGAGATGAAGTTATATTCCTTCTTTTTGGGACTTCTGGAAAATAGGTTGTCAGGAAGATAAAAGGTTGATGTCGTATATGGATGCTATCTTGAGTCCAATATTGTGCCTGCAGTGATTCTCATCCAAACATTTTTACCAAGCAAATCAACTTTGTTCCAGTGACCTAGGAGTCACGTGGAAACATTTAATGTGTTTTACAGCACTAATGGAGCACCACATCGCAACGTATGCATGACAACTAAGTTGCTTAGAAATGATCATATTGAAATTTGATCTAAACTTAATCCAACGAGGACCTTTGGAGAAACAGAAATCTGCAAGTCAACAGATCAACTTGAGGTGAGATGAGAATGCATCAGCATCAGGCAGGATTTGGCTCAGAAGCTGATACTTACTTTGAGTAAAATAATAAAAGAGAGTTCGTTACAAGTCTCCCCTCCCATGGAGCATTCATTGGGGACTTTTCTGACTTACTTTAAAAATTGTGTTCGAGGTCTTTCCTTTGTTTTGATATGAATGTATTTCAAACAAAAAAACACAAACAAAAGGGAAAATCTAAGGAAAACTGAAAAAAATGACAAATAAATGGGTAACATTTCATAATCACAAAATAAGTTTTTGATTATGTGAGTGGGAAGAATTTCCTGAAGGAATATAAAGTTGATCCAAAAGCCTTATGTTTAAAGGGCAAACTTTGGATTTTTGAGGAAAATGTTAATTATTAATTTGAACTTTTTTGTATTTTTACAATAAATAAAGTTGACTCGCTCGCTTTACTTTCTCATCAGCTAGTAAATGTCTTATTTTGAGTGTGAAGTTCACATTTAAATCTCACACTTCAATACGGGTAACATGAGTCTAGTATCTGACAGCAATTTAACTCACTGACCGCCCAGATTTTATTTAATTCAGAAAAACCCAGGAAGTCGAAACAGGGTTTCATGTAAGGCCCTGACATCTCAAAACTCACGGTCTTCTATAGCTAAATTCATACAGTACCATAAACGGAACAGCAGGGAATAATGAGGACAAAAATAGAGGAGTGGACGTGTTTGTTTTGTGCACATGGAGCTGTGTTTGAAGCGAACAGGAGAATTGTTGGATAATTCAACAGAGAGGATCCACCCTGAAGCTTGTTCAAATCAGCGCACCTCCAACACGTCATCAAAGTAAATAACTTTGTTTACCATGCCATGAACCTGGCATCTTACCATTACTCTACAGTGCACCTGTATTGTTAAATAATGGTAATCTGATGGGTGGATGCTTCATTCTAGCATATTCCTAGAAATTATATTCTAGTTTCTTATTCAGAAGATATTAAATCCTACATCACAACCCAAAATAAGTTCTATTAAAGTGCAATAAAAACCTAGCTTTCCTTCAATATTTATGTTATCAAATCTAATTATTCAGTTACAGTAAAAGCAAGTTACTCAAGAACCTTATATCAATGTTTCCCACTGCAAGTGTGGAAGCTGAAATTAATAGAGTTTCCTTTGAATTTGGAGTAGTTTAAATAGAAAATGTCAAGCTCTCCGCTTTCCCAGCTTTAGACCTGTATTATACCGTCACCTATGGAGTTAAATTACACCCAAAAGTCTTTAATCACATTGTATGTGGTGTAACTTTTGGCACCATATTTGAATGTGTGAAAACAAGCAGGAATAAAACTTAAAGGCATATCTTTAAGTACAAGTACAGCTCTAATTTACAAGATTACTAACCAGATCTAAAGGTGCAGAATAAGTTTATGGGAATAAACTGACAAGTATGGAGTACATTTGTTACAAGTTTCTTATTATAGCCATCAAGACAACCCAGGCAACAGCCTCTGACTGAAGGCCCATTTAAGCTCCCTGACGGGCATAAATGTGGACGTCCGTTCCAAACGTCTTCATGCATCGCTGTTTTTATACGTCCATGCGTCGTTTATATTGCTACAGCTAACCTTAGCTAAGGGGCAGTGCTGAATTCATTGTTAACTCTGCGACACATTAGTTTCAGACACCGGTTGCCGGCACTAACGTGCTGCTATAAAGTTGTTTCTAACCACCAACACACCTGAACACTAAGAGAGCCTTATTTCAAAAGCTTGTGCAACTTCTGATGTTTTCGTTCTCATCTTCATTCTTCTTCTAGGGTTTTCCTCTTCCCATTGCTCTTCTTCGTCTTCTCTGGTTTGTTTTTGCTCAACTACGCTCAACAATGCCACCGTGGTTTCCGGTGGTATTACTCCATCTTATGCTTCGATTGACGGATGCACAAGGAGCCTGAAAAATACGCACGCAATTGACTCAGAAGACGGACGAAACTGTGTCTCTGTATCTGTCATCTGTGTCAAGCATAAATTGGCGTTTAGACACGCACAACCTATGCAGAAGTGTGAAAAACTGCAGTTCACCCCTACTCCACTAGGTTCTGCTGTAAAACAGAGCAATACTACATTGACTCCCATGTTAAAAGGCCAACTTTACAGCAGAATTAAACATGTTTACAGCCTGGTTAAAAAAAATGTCAGAGGACTAAAAGATCAGATTTACCTTCATAACACATGTGGAGGGAATGAAAAAAAGTTCTAATTCATTCGTTCAGATGTTATTTAATCCTAAATAAATTCTTCATAATTAGGGGTGTGTCCTTTGGATTGGCAGCTGTCCGATATGCAGGAAAACATAGCCCGCCAATATTGCACCTTATCTTCAGTCCAACTTCCTCAGTTAGCTGGTTAGCTCCAGGTTAGCATTGTTAGCTCGTACCTCAGAGTTTAATCATCCCTCCCCACGCTCGCAGCCCCCCTCTCGGCGCCTCCTCATCTGTCATTTTTGGGTTTTCTTGGAGTCACGAGACTTGTGACAGTACCGAGATTGCGACGGTGGGAACCTCCCACTGAGATAACTTACAGATAGAATCAGAAATAAGACACAGTGACAAAACATTGTTAAACAGAGACAAAAATTAAATATAACCAATTAAAATGAGGTCATGAATAATTAAATGCACATAAATGTCTAAAACTCTTAAAAAGTGACACGTCAGCAACGGATCGCAGTTCTGGTGGAGGTGAGTTCCCCAGTCTAGGACCTGCTGAGAAAGAGCATTCTTTCCCATTTACACCATGTGGAGCGTGGGACCTCAAGCAGATTTCGACCTGTGTTTTGACCATCTCACACAAGTAGCTGGATGCAAAACCACCAACTTAAAAAAGCTTGAATGGTTTTGTTTTCTCACAGTCACAAAATGATGCAGGTGAGCTCAAAGGTTATTCACTAGATTCTAGATAACGTCATAAAATATCTCAGAAAATGAGTCCTTGCTATTTTTTGGTAATCAAATAGTTAACTCATTATCTCAAGATGAATGATGTTACAAAATTTTCAAACATGACTGAGCTTCTGTCATAACACATACTTATCAAATTTATGAGGAGTCATTCATGAGTTTCACTTTCTGATTTCTTCTTCTTCTTCTATAGTCTCAGAATATTGAACTTTTTACCCCTTAGAAGTTGGCAGTGTTTTTTTTTTTTTTTTAGACTATTCAAGGTCTTTCCAGTTTTCTCCCATATCGCTGAACCTCTGACAGACTCTTCCTCTCTAAGGGGCTCTTTCAATACCCAATCTCGGTAATAGTTCATTGTGAGTAAACCTAATTATACACATTATGTTTCTGCTGCTGTTTCCCTTCAGCTCTAGTTCTATTTTCCAACCTTTTGTTGATCCCATCCCAACGTTTTTGAGAAATGTTTCTATATTCAAATTCAAAAGCTAATTCATGGGCTAAAACTGTATTTTATTCATGTAATAGTTAAATATCTCATTTCAAAATGGGATGATGTTTTGTTGGTAATAAAATATTGATTCATAATATCTTCACATATTTCCCATTACATTTAAACCCTTTTGTAACAGCAGGTTGTGTATGTGAACCTTTTTGTTTTGCAGTCCACAACCTTGGGCAAATTGTTGAAGCTGTTTTCTTCATTTGCATGCGTTTTGACTATCTGCATGCGTTATGTCAAAACCACACTGGAACACAGCATGTTCTGCAAGTGAAAAATCTACCATCTCATTTATTTTGTGAAATTTATGCAGCTGTTGCCAGACACATTTTGTTGTTGTATTGACACAAAGTGTCCAATTTAATACGGTGAAACCGTTTAACTGGCAGTATGTGAGCGGGTGTTGATACACACAGGTGACCTGCCTTTTCCCCCCTTCCTCCCTCTGGAGCTACAAGCCCGGCTCCATGGTGATGTGTTATTACTCAGCTGCTTTGGTCACACCCACCCACACCCCCCTCCCTCCCCTCCCTCTCTGTGCTTATAACCAGCCGGGAGCATTAAATTAAGAGCAGACTTCTGAAAAAATCCCTCAGAGGCTCTTTTCTGTGCTACAGAGGAACAAAGCCATAGAAAACAAGAGACAGGGTGTACTGTGGGTTATTTACTGAAACCAGTAGAATAATACACTCCTGTGTTCCTGTGACCTCGGAGTGCTCTCCTGCAACAACAGCCTCCATCAGAGCGGAGCAGGTGGACGCTGAACTCAGCCTTAGAGCACATCCTGCGACTTCTCTGTCAGGTAAGAGGAAAAATGACTTCACTTTGTTGGGTTGGGATCTCCATTTAAGCAAGAGGATTCGTCCTGTCAGCTTTTTGTTCTGTTACTTTTCCAAGTACCGTACCAACACGGAGAGGGATCCATCCAACAATGATCCTTTGTCTCCAGAGACCTGCCTGTAATTATTCCCCTCAATGGAGTCCTTTGAGATTTTTCTGTTTTTGATGGAAGCCTGTTCTTCAGAAACAGTTTGGTTTTTGTTGATCTGAGGCGACGGAATGCCAATCACTCTGTTTGACAGCCCATTCAGAGGAAGATTTTGTACTTTGTGACACAGGAGGGTTCCTGGTGGATCATTTTTCAACTATTACCGGGGCTTTGTGCGATTTGCATGTGACTTGAACTCGTTAATACATCACCGAGCTTACTCCTCGGTTTCAGAGTGCAGCTGCTGACCACAAGGAAGCCGGAAAGCTCAGAATAGTGAAAAGGTTGTGGGAGTTTTGGGGGAGTCAAGGCAACGGCTCATCACGCTTCACACAGCATCCTGGCCCCCAAATTTATGATTAACTTGATGAGCGCCAGCTTTACTGTAACCGTACGAGTGGCCGTAACGAACTCGCCAAACACTTCCTGTTTTACATTTGGTGTTTTTGACAAAGCACATATTACTGTTAATGTTATGAACATATCCTCAGCTTATATCCTGCTCCTCTGGGTCTTCATTTAAAGGTGTTTTAAGAACTACCCTGAGGGAAACCTGGTGCAGTTTTATATATTTTTTATACCATAAATGGAAAAGAAAGAAATATGTTTGATTCTTTGCCGGTATGGCCCTTTTTTCTAAATGAGACCATCATGGCTAATTAAAGAAACAGAAAAAAAACACTGACGTGAAACCACTGGCATGAATTGAATAATCAACAAAAGAAGCCACAAGGGATTTTGATGTTCTGAGAAAGCAACCTGTTGCTACATACAAGAGATCTGTTCTGTCATTGTCATTGGAAACACAATTTATCTCTCTTGTTGTGCTCCACAAAAGGCACTATTTTACTTCCCGGAGCTTTACTCATTCACCACATTTGAAAGAAGCCACCCTGAAGCAGCTCTCTAAAACATTACACGATGTAAAAATAAATATATTTGCATGAAAATGTTTGCAGGAGTCATTAAAAAGAACGATATGAGAAAGGTTAGTGTTGCTGTAACTGAGTTTACCCCTTTGCTTTGCCATCATATCATCCCTGAGTCATGATGTCCTGCAACAACTTATGTGTACATACACAGGTAAAGCATCATGTGAAGCAAATGGATTAATCTCCAGGCTTTGGGTTTTTAGTATAATAACTGGATTTTAAAAGGGAAAATTGCAGGCAAAGTGCAAATTTTGATGTCAGTGTTGTTCATTTGCATATGGCTGGTTTTTCATTTGTGCTGTAAAAAACCTGAAAAATAAAGAGACAAATACTTCCTCAATCATTCAACCTTCGAAAATCCCTCAACCGTTTCCATTGAAAGTGGCGTGTAAAGTCTTATGCAATCCAAATTACTAGATAAGTTATTAGCTCATGGGGGCGAGAAGTGAAGAGATGAGGAAACAGCTCCCACTTCATGGAAGGAAAAGGTTTTGCGAATGCATCACCTCATTTGAATTTCATAATGACACATGAAGATGAGTTGGACACAGATGACTGTAACATGCACAGATGTGTTGTTATATTTCTACTACTGAAGTGACAAATTAAGCCAAAAATAAAGAACTTCATGACGAACGCTTCATGTGTCAGAGAGGAAGTAGAGTTGACACTCTGGTCAGTGACATGTTGAACAAAAACCAGACCCACGCAACTTGTTCTACAACTAAAAGTATTAAAGTTAACTCTGATTGATGATGTTGAACATTTTTAACCTTTTTATTTCCCGCTATAGGAAAAACTCAGCGGCAGAAATGGGATGTTTTGGATTCCTCAAAGTCATGATGTTTGCTTTCAATTGCATCATCTTTGTAAGTATATCCTTTACACATTTATTGCCTGTAATTCAGCTTTGATTGAATTGTTTTATAGTTTACCCCTGTGTACATAAACATTAGTCTGCAATGGCTACGAGGTGCAAAATCATGCAAATAAAGTTGAAAGAACATACACAGCATAGAGAAGCAGAGTCTCCTTTCACCACAACAGCAGGAAGAGTTTGAATGGAAAATAATTTATTTAAATAACCTGGTGGCTCTTTCACAGGACCCTGCTGTGACTACACCTCCAGATGTTGTAAATAGATGTGTTTCCTCTAGTTATAAATTAGATCAATCAAAATACACTCACTGCTGGTCACTTCATTAGGCACACCTGTTCATCTGCATGTTAAGATAAATGTCTAATCAGCCAATCACATGGCAGCAACTCAGAATATTTAGTCATGTAGACATGGTGAAGATGATGTGAAGTTCAGACTGAGCATCAGAATGGGGAATAAAGGAGATTCTAGAGAGATTTCCACACACAACCATCTCTAGAGTTTACTGGGAATGGTATGAGGAAGAGAAAATATCCTGTTAGCAGCAGGTGTCTGGACCAGAAATGTCTGGAGAATGGCCAGACTGGTTGAAGATGATACAAAGGTAACAGGGATTCCAATAAGCACTGGTTCCAACCAAACTATGCAGAATAGCAGATCAAATCAGCAGAAGACCACACCGGGTTTCCCTCCTGTCAGCAGAGAACAGCAAACTGAGGCTGAATGAGGCCAGATTCACCAGAACTGGCCAATAGAACATAGAGTATATTTTCTGGTCTGATGAGTTTCTGCTCTATGTTCAGATGCTCAAATCTGCTGGAAACATCATGAAAGCATGAGTCCAGTATAAACTGTTCAGGCTGCTGGTAATAGTGTGGGAAAGATTTTCTTGGCCCATTTGGAGCCCCTAAGTCCCAGCATGGACTGGTCTAACCAGCACAGCCTTCCTGAGTATCACTGCTGACCATGTCCATCCCTTTCTGAGCACAGAGGAGCATCTTCTGATGCTGCTTCCAGCAGGATGATGCTCCATGTCACACAGCTCACATCATGTCCAACATGAAAGAGTTCACTGGACTACTCCATCCTCAATATGAGAAATCTGTCATCATCCTTTAATGAGCTGGAGATCTTTGCATCTGGTTCCTTGTCTTTGCATTTTTTTATGTGTTTATTGGAACCCACATGTTCGCCAAACTCTCTGTGTTAGATCTCACTGAAAACAGTTGGTTGAACATTAATTAGACATTAATTAGACTGTTTCTAGTTTCCCTTTTGAAGTCTGTTTCTAGTCACCAAATATCAAGCACAAACCATAGAAAATCCCAACAGAATGGCACAGAAACCTGGGTTTATATAGTAATGTAACAGCAGATGAATGGAGACATGTTATTACCAATATTCTCACAGCAGCTTACAGCAGCACCTATCAAGCTGAAGCAGCCCTCTCCAGATCATGTGATGAGGTATTTTTATTTCAAATCTGCAGAGGGCTCTTTAAAAACTGAACCACTTCCCCTCTCCATGTCCCCCCTCAGTTGGCAGGTGCTGCCATCCTTGGCGTGGGGATCTGGGTGAAGGTGGACAGTGGATCTATCCTCAATTTCCTCGGGAAAGTTGAAAATGCGCCTCCAGAGCTCAGACAGGTGCTGAACGTGGGCTACCTGCTGATTGTCATCGGTGGTCTGCTGGTCATCATCGGCTTTCTTGGCTGCTGTGGAGCCATCAAGGAGAGCAAATGCATGCTTTTGCTGGTAAGATGCTGCCTCACACTTCTCAGAGGCTTGAATAACATCTTAATTATGCACTTAATCAGACAAAGATGAGAGGGACAACGTGTTTGTGGTAAACAGCAGAGCATTTGTTCATTTACCTCCATCCGTTTAATCACATAGCAGTAATATGTTTTCTATTTCTTAAATTTTAAAACTTGTAGGGCAGAATATGTTGAGGTCAGGATTTAGTTCATGTTGGCACAGAGACAGACTCGCTGCAAAAAGGGAGGCTGAGGAGAAAACCTGCCAAATCCTGATGAAAAACAGGAGGTTTAACTAAAAGTGAGAGCTTCTCAGTCAGTGGATGTGTGGGAGTCGGTTACAGAACAGGAAGCAAACTAGATGAAAAGACTTTACTGACCTCTAGCGGATGGGAAAAGAACACATAAACAAAAACCTTTCTAGTCTGGCCAAATTTTTCCTACATAGTAAAAGAGTAGAAGCCATGACAAGAGCTGCTCAGATTATCATTGTACCAAGGAAAGTTTTACTATCTTTTATGTAAGAAACGAGAAAACACCATCCCACAATCTCTGTCCAAGCACGAGTATTTTCATCTAAATATAAAAATAAAAAAAAATAAAAAAATACCTGAGTCTTTGAAATAAAAATGAAATGAAAAATACTTTATCAATTCCAGAGGGAAATTCAATATTGTAGTAGTGTTTTTTTTCTTTTTCTTTCTTTTTTTTTTGACAATTAATTTAGTCTGATGGCTGCTGGAAGGAATGATCTTCTATATCTCTCAGTCTTGCCTCGGATCAATGACGATAATTACTGAATAAGGTTGCAGGTTTGATCACGTGATAGTTATTCTGTATTTTATTTTATATCTACATTTCATCCTCTGCATGCCTTCTAGAATATCTAAATGTGTAAAATATGTTGTTACCACTGTGTTACACGAGAAAGACCTGCTCCCAACCTTTTTCATAATCTCACGAATGAGCAAGCTTCAGTGATCAAACCTGCATTGTTGGCTAGGGTTACAATTATTTAGCTCCCCCTGTATGAAAACATTGAAAAAAATCCATTTTTATGCCTTTAAGCTCACTAGTATCATCATTTACAAGAAATGTGAAGTTAAAAAGTTTTATTTGTCAGGCAGAAAAAATAGTTGGTAAATAAGTAAATATAAAAAGTTTTGCCATTGGAAATAAAAGTCTCCTTTTAGTAACACATATGACTGATCTTTGCAGTTCTTCATGATCATCCTGCTGGTCTTCATCGCAGAGGTTGCAGCAGCAATAGTGATTTTGGCGTTCAGACCTCTGGTAAGTCAACTAAGACTTACAGAAGCAGATTATCATGACTGAAGGATCAGCAGGAATTGAAAACTACATATTGTATGTGCTTCATAGATAGATCAGCTGATGGGAAAGGTTGGCGACGAAGCTGTTAAGAGCATCAAGAAGGACTACGGGGAGAATAAAGACATCACAGGACTATGGGATACTACAATGAGCACGGTACATAAGTATCTTGAATAGATAAGGATTTTTCTCCTGTTCATGTTTTCTCTCTGTAACGTTGGCTTTCTTTGCAGTTAAAATGCTGTGGATTCTACAATTCCTCGGACTTTACAGGTTCTCCATTTAATAAAAAAAACGACACATACCCACCACAGTGCTGTCAGAGTGCTGTCCAATGCGATCAGGCGGGAGCAGGGAGCGTGGTATGAACCTCTTACCATATGGAAAGAATAATCTCTGTACATAACCTGAGACATTTTTTATCAAATATACATTTACCTCTTAGCTTAGCTTTTATCTCTGCTTTTTATCTCTTTTTTAGAACATCATTGGCTGCTTTCCAAAGTTCAAGAAACTGATTGATGAGAACACCATAGTTATTGTGGCTGTAGCCTTGGGAATTGCAGTTTTGGAGGTATGACAAAACAAAAGAAAACAACACCACACAGAGGATATATTTACTGTTTGATCCACATTTGGTTAATTTACCTAAACTTATTGTCTCCTCAGTTATGTGCCATGGCCGTCTCGATGATCCTGTACTGCCGAATAAGATCAACAATGGGCTGAGGACATGCAGTAAACGCCTCAACAGGATCATTTTAATCACCGGAGTCAACTTATATCACCTCCTGCAGCGGCTCATCACTGAAGACAGTGACCTTGTGCAATCAAGAACTACTTAAAGACATAACATATTTTTTAATACACATAAATCTATCTAATAGAGTCAATTCATGAATGTAAATCATTTATTTCTTAAGAACACTTTGCTATGCACCAGTTGTAAATGTTAAGGAGTGCTCTCGCCTTCAACAGCCAGTTAATGAGGAACTGCACAACACAGTTATGCGGCAATGAAACCAGAGTTGGTGTCCGTGTTGGAGACGGGAAACAGTGCTGTGGAAGTTTTGTGATGTCGCTTGTAAAATGGTAAACCATTCTTTGTTTGTAAATTGTAATGTGATTGGTTTTGGAATAAAGCTCATATTTCCAGGAAAAATGTGATGTTGATTTGTTTCTGTAATCTTAGAAGACTATGAGGAAGATGAAGCTACAAATCACTTGCAATCCTCATTTAAACATTTGAATACAAGCACAAAGACTGTAGGGTGTGTTTTAAAGTTAGTTTAAAGAGTCTGATGTAATTGACATGAGACAATGACCTCTTTTTGTTTAATTCAGGCAGCAGAATTTAAATAAACTTTCAAAGTTTTAGGTGTTTGGTGGCAAATTTATCCTGTTGGAGCTGGTTAGATCGCTGATAACAATCTCAGCCAGTCTTGATAATTAGTTTCCCTGTAGAGCTTCATTAAAGGGAAATGAATCAAGGAAGTTTTCCACCTTATTAAGAGGTCACAGTTTCCATAATTACTCATGGCCACATCTTCCCAATGCATAAACAAGATCATTAAGTCGCATGGCTGGAATTCTGGAATTATAAGGTGTGGGAATGAGCTGAAGTAGTGGTGATAACTTGACGTGGCCACACCACTGTTGCATTAAATACAGTAAAAGCAGTTATTTGCTGGTATAGGTGTAACTTGTGAGCTGAATTTATGAACTGAAACTATACGGAGCCCATCAGGTGACGTCCAGAGAAAAACAATGTGGCCACAAGAGGTTAACTCATTGCCACGTAGTAGTAAGTTGTGACCATTGTGTGGCATTAAGGTATTTTTCATTGATGTCACCAGATGGGCTCTGCATGTAAATTCCTGTTGTAAGAAAACACTTTTTAGCAGTTTTAGACTCAGTATAGTCCCCACTATAAGATGATCTTTCTCCAAATAAATAAAGTTCTGGTGATTTGGATGAAAGCATCAACATTTCACAACAACATAAGCAGGTTTGCAAAGGGGATAAAAAATTCTGGTATTATGATTTTCAGAAACTTTTAATGAGACCATGAGCAGAGGAATTATGGTAAATTCTGAAAGTATAGAGCTGTCATCCATTAAAAAAAAAAACGGATCCATCATGTTATGTAACAGTTTTATTGATCATATGATGAGGCCTTCTTCTAATATCATGGCCCGTCAGAGGGCCTTAAGGCTGCAGAGACTGTATAATTTTAAAAAGATGCTCAAGACCCATCTTTATAACTTAGCTTTTAATTGAATTTAGATTTATTTGTTTGTTTATTCATCTAATTAGCCATCTATATTATTATTGGATCTATCTATTTGTTTTTATTTATTGATTTATCTATTTATTCATTATTTTATACCTGTCCTTAGCTGATTTTATGACATTACTTTTGTTTGATTTTGTTTTTTTTACTTTGTACTTATACTCATTTAACTTTCTTATCCTGTTTTTTACTTTTTATCTCTTATCTTTTTAACTTTCTAGCTCCAGTGTTTCCTCCTGTGGACTATATTTCAGTCTGGGAAGTTGTCACTGTGGGGGTCATTCAGGTCGGGGTGGCTGGCGGCACCCTTCATTGCAGTGCTATGGCTGTGGCGGTGACCCGCCTGTATTTGATGTGTCTGATATTGTTAAGGAATTCAACCAATGAAAAGCAAGACTCTCAGTCAGAATGCGTTCTGAAGCTTTAATGCAAATGTAATACCCCTGAATAAGGGAGACAGGAACCAGAAGTGATCGTTCAGCTCTCATGTCAGTGTTTTTAATGACCGAGTTGAAGCGATGCTCCCCCTGCAGGCCAATATGTGGAACTTACGTAACATTACTAAACAGAAGAAACTCCACTTTCTACATATGTTATCCAAACTAAAGTGATACAATAATAAGGGTGTAAACCTATACATCTTAAAGGTATAAATCTATAAGGTTCAACATGAGTTTATCTGCTACGTGTGTGTGTGTGTGTGTGTGTGTGTGTGCGTGTGTGTGGTAGTGTGCATTATATGCATGAAAAATAATCCATAACAACAAATGTGTCTAAAAATGGTCTACTTTATTCAATAAGGTAAATGTTTTGTTAAACATTCCAATAAAAAATGATCTATAATTTATTGCTCATTGTCATCTTTACACTAGGACTTTTGATCTGATGCATAATTTTTCCAAAGCACTCTCACAAGGATTATGTTGCTAAATATTCAGACAAAGTCTTAATGCAGTCTTTATAATAGTAATTACAGACATACGTACCCATGTTCAGATAATTAAAAACAAACCGAAGTTACAGTAGCTGGACAGAAACAGACAAGGGACAGGCAGACTCAGGAATCCTCTTATGTACTTTTTTAAAGAACAAATCTTTAAACTTCTAAACAAAAATTTAATATTGATTGAGAGAGAATTTAGGAGAGAATACAAAAATTGCAAACATGAAGCTCAGATTTTAAAAAAAAAAAGCTCCCTGGAAGTCACTTTTAAAGTCCAATTCCATACAATTTACATAAAATAACTGATAACTGAGGCATTTTTTAAAAAAGGAACCTGAAACATCAATGATGGGACTTATTTTTATGGGCCTTCTTTCAATAAACAGGTTGCCTTCATCAGAATTTTTGTTAATGTAAAACATGTCCGAACAATTTTCCACTCAAAGTTTAGTTTCTCTTTCAGGAAAACCTTAAAACCGAATTTTAAAAATGGACAAACAACGGGACCAAAATCATTTTCACACCGAGTGGAATCTGGGAAATCGTGATGAGATTTAATACAGTACTGAGACGATGTGAGGCTCTGCTGTCCCGTGTCTTTCAGAGAATCCCACGTCCTTGCCACACCTCCCCTTATACACACTCGAAGTAAGCGGCGTGTGCTTGTGTGTTTTGTTGATCTGCTCGGCCTCCTGTGTGTGTTTGTGTGTGTGTGTGTGATGCAGCTGCATGTGTGCTTCACAACCCACATAGGAGCCTCTTGTCCATATTTCTTTCTAAAATATGCACAGTAAACACAATCGCAGTCGCATGCACACAGACTTGCAGGCCAGCTCTGAGGTCAGTGGTAATGTTCATACCTCATGCCACGTATTTACATTCTCGTTTTAAGGAAACTGTGTACAAGGCAGTAGTAGATGGTGATCTGGCAAGGTGTAGTAGTTTTTTCTTTCTTTAATGTTTTCTTTCAAGTTGAGGTAATGAGAAAGAAAGAAAAGAGTTCAAACATAGGAAACAAAACCAAAGGTGAAGGAAAGCTCTCGTCAATAAATAAATAAGTTAATAAGTTAAAGGGGTCTGTATGTACACGTGAGGGTTACGATGTGTGGGTTTATGTGAGTTGGTTGTATTTGTGTGAAGTCTTTAGGGGCTGTAGCTCAGGAGGAGAGTGAGCAGAAACCTTGAACCCCTCCAGAGACCTAGAGTTTAACTCCGCTCTGGCAACACAAACTAACTACTCTATAAGACACCGACCTAATGCCACTCAAGCAAAACCTCAGTGTGATAATCATGCTTAACAAACAAGTTAAAACTACATGTGGAAACTGTAGGAGTCACAAGAGGAAAGCTTTCCTGGTGCAGGCATGTTGTTTCTTACTAGGTAAATATACTTGCTGTTTACTTTCACGTCTGCGTATGAAATCGGCTCCAACTATCATTCAGATCCGTGTTGCTGTGCTTTGCTTAGACCAAAGGATTCCACTAAACTGTAAAATCTAACTAGTTGGCTCTACTTAAAAAAAGTGAAAACTTGTTGCCTAAAAAAGGAACAGTCAATAAAGATTAAAAAGCTTTTAATATGAGCATGATTGGTTTTGTTTTGTCAAAATTTAATGAACTTTATCAGTTTGACTTTGCTGTGAATGCATGATGTGAAAGAAACTTGATTTGATATATACTTCACATATTTTAGAAGAAATGTGTCGCAAGATGGAAGTAATTGAAGGTTTCAAATTTGGTTTTAGTTAGCTGCAGGAACTTGGTACGGAGGGTTTCAGCTAAAATAATATCACGGTGCATTGCCTGCCTGAATAAATGGTTTTTTACATAGGGATGAGCAGTAATTAGAGAGCAGGAAATATTGTCTATACACTGAAAGGATGATCCCAGGCAGATTATATTGCTCCTCTACCATCAAAATTCCTCCTGTACTTATCTTAATTACACTCAGTCAATCTAAGAACATTAATTTTTCAATGTTTTGCTCTCCAAAGTTTGTATAACTTACTTAAGATTGACTGAAACCTTTTTACAGTGCAGGGGGCGCCTTAGTGAACTCAGATCAGATAAAGTGTCTGAATTTGTTGTGTGTAAACAAGATTATAAATATGGTGACATTAAAAGTGGTTAATATTATGTTAAATTTAATTTCATGGGGGGAAAATAGACAGCAGTGATTAAGTAAATGGTATGCAATGCCACTAAAGCAAGCACGCCGTGACTTATCTCCTAAACTTTCCATCGTTTTTACTGCTCTCAATCCTGGGACCTTACTGCGAGTCTAAATGGTCCCAATGCTGCCCCTAGTGGTTATTTGCCTATTGTACCTCGGAAAGTGTTGATAATTTCTGAGGATTCACACAAACAATACTTCAAAGTAAGCAAAGCAGCCATGATAATCAGGTGTACGCAAAATCAAAAGCAAGTATATTTTCTATCTTCATGTTGGTGGCTGACGGCAGATGTATAAGGAATAGTGGTGGTGCAGCAGTTAGCCTGTTCACATAATGTTAGAAAATATCAAATTATTTATTTAGATAGACTAAAATTACTTTCAAAGTATGAAAGAAGATGTTAGTCCTGACTGAAATTATTCTACACCTAATTTCTCAAGTAGGACTTAAGCACCCAAATCATGAGGCTGGGAATCAATAACTCAGTAACTACAGCATGTACGTTTAACTGGATAAAAACTAGGCAAGGGACTCTGCACATGCTTGGTTTATTGTACCTGACTTTGACCCAGAAGTAACAGAAATAGCCAGAAGTCAGAAGAATAAATCTGTTCAATGGCAAATATCTGGATGCAACATTGTGTAACTTACTTAGCAGTTTGGCCTCCATTAAGCCTATTTGACAAACAGAGAGTGAACACGATCAGTGACTTTAAAACTTAGAGGACGACCAGTATGCTGGAGTAACTGGCCTAGTACTCTGAGGACTGTTTTCAAGGTCAAACTGATAATTATTTTTCATTGCTCGGAAATTTTTATCAGTTCTTTTGCAATCTGATGACATGACTGAAAATTAAAGGGGCTTAGGGCATTTTTAGACTTATGATATACAGCTGATAAAGTCTTCTCTTTCTTCGTGGTGCCACTTTTTTGTGGAAGCAGGTTTTTTGCTAGCTGCAGAAGCATCCATAAGTATCCTTTCAGTGTTTGAATCGAGGTTCGAGGCCGAGTCCATGTTCTTCCTGTTCAAGAGCTGTCTGCAATGCAAATGCAGCATCAATTTACGTCACATACGTCACAATTCAGACGTCGAACTGCTGCGCTTAATGTGGCACACAGCCTGTTCAAGGCAACAGACAGATACGCGGATGGCCTCGCAATTTTGGGCTTTCAATGCTTCACAAACGAGCTTTGAATAAACTGGAAATGCATGTGTAGTTTCTCACAAATCTTGCCTTAAGTCCCTGTAATTTACATTCAAAGAAAACTAGTTCATGTTCATGAATACGCTATGAATCATTACATAATTTAAGACATGGAAGATTAGGATTGGGGAGAACAGAACAGTTTTACAAAATAATGTCAAAATGGTGAAAATAAAAGTTACAACTTCCTGTCAGATCTTTCTAATTAAAATTAGAGTAAAACAAGTTATAAATATTTAGGCAAAGAAGACAGCATTTTTCACACTTTCTATTTTTTTTTAAAGGCGCTAAAAGCGAAATTCATTGTTTTCACACTGAAGGAATTAAAAAATCTTTTTGTGAAGAACCAGGTGTGTATTTTCATCTGGAGTATAGCGCGACGTCACACAGCGCCTCTGTGTGTTG
>JAVQJG010083349.1:0-13218 GCA_036024015.1 Craterocephalus amniculus | reverse complement strand
TACACAATGTATGACATTTCATGTTTTTTAATTGCATTACAGGAAATAAAGAACTTTATCACAATATTCTAATTTTCTGAGACAGACCTGTATGTCTGAAATCTTACCGTTCAGCGAGCGTTTGCACAGCCAAAGCCTTGCAGAATCCTGGTGCTTCTTAGGGACCCCCTTTGGAACCACTGCTCTAGAACCTTTCAGAACTGTGTGAAAACTACTTTAGCTATCCAAATATTCAAAGCCATAGCTGAAAAATAATATTTAATATTGAGAAAATACGCATCAACTTGTTCATATTCAGTAGTATTTCATTCTGAATTTTCTTAATAAAACACTCATGTTATTCTTGCTTATTTATAATTGAATAACTTCACTTTATTTATCAACTTTTTGGCTTTTCTCATAATCAGGGCTTATTTTGCCATTTGCTATGTGAATATAAAAAACTAACCTTGTGCTTTAATGTCTTGTGTTGTTCCAGTGGACGACAGTGCCATCTTAGACTGCCAGTTTAGTGACTTCTATCACACACCACCACAAGGATTCGAGAAGATCCTGTTTGAACAACAAATCTTCTAAAAGAGCACCTCAGCTCCTCTTTGTGTTGCCGCCTTCCTCTAAATCTCATCACAACCTCTGTGACACCAGTTTGACTTTTATTGGATATTATTGTTGTACGTGGCTTAGGTGCACCTTGTTTCGTTTCCCCTGATTACCATGTCAACTTCATTGCTGCTCTTGGACAAGTGATGGTGTCTTTGAAAGTCATGTGGGGGGATTACATTGTTGCTGATTGGAGTTTCAGTGTCAGTGCAGGTAGAAAACTGTAAAATAATTGCCTTGTATCAGTTGTAATCAAATTTGACTAAATGATTTACAAGTTGCTGCTTACATCCACACTGTGTGTAAAGACACCAGGCTAAGGGTGCAGCGGTAAAATGTTTCCATATTTCAGTATCATAAGCCATGTATTATTCACTTTCCTTCTTTTTTTGAGTATGTAACCTGCTTAATGCTCTGACTTCTCAGCATACATCATATATTTATTTGTATTTATTTCAGTTCCAGATTAAAATGATGTTTTTATTTGTATCACAAACATTTATTTTTTACCTTTGGCCTACGAGAGTTTGATGGATTAACGAAGAGTCAGTAAAGTTTGAATATGGACACCTTTTTTTCATGTCACTGTACGGAAATGGTTTAAACACACTAAACACAAAGCAAACTGGTTCACATTCCAGGTGATTTCCTGTGTCTCAGATATCGGATGGTGCTTGGAAATGTTTAGAGTCAAATATTTCTTTAACGATTGAAACTAGTAATGGCAGTAGTAGGATCAGTTTTCAAGTCATCTCTCTGAATAGCCCTTGTCTCGTCCTGAAATCTTACAGTGTATTTATTCTATCAGGATATACCAGAGCTGGCGCTAGTTCTCTCTGATCCAAAGATATATCTACAAATGTCAATCTGTTGTGTTGTATTGGCATTGCATATCTGCTGCTGAAGTCTTACAGTCAAATATTTCAAACGCTTGTCTCTGTTTGCACTAATGATGTTATTGTATGATTCCAAATATTGTTGATTCATTAAACTTTTGTGTTTGGAAGCATGTTCTTTGTTTTTTTTGGGTTTTTTTAACTCCTGTCTTGATCGTGGATAAGTGAAGTATCATTTGTTAATGTATTGTAAAAGAAACCACTTTTTTATAAGCTGTCGCATTAGAGATTTAGCTCAGAATAACACAAACAGGGTTTGATTGTAAATTAGATCAACTCTAATCCCCTGAAAGTTTAGATGCTGTGTAAAATGTGTATTAAAAACCAGAATGCTACAATGTACAAATTTCATAAACTAAACAGATGTTGGTCTGGACTGCGGGCAGACCAGTTCTCCCAGAATTTTCTCCTGCACAGCCATTCTGCTGTGATAGATGCGGTATGTGGTTTGACCTTGTCTTGCTGAAGAGTTTAATTTCACTTCCCTGAAAGTGAAATTGTCTGGGTGCAGCATATGTTGCTCTAAAACCTCTGCACTCTTTAGCATTGATGATGGCATCTTCACATGTGGGTAAACATGTTATATGACACTAAGGCAACCCTATACATCAGAGATGCAGGCTCCTCAGCTGTCTGTACATAAAAAGTTGGGTGGTTCCGCTTTAGTATGCAGGACATGGCATGAATTGTGTCCTAAAAGAATTTCAAATTTGATTCAGATGACCGCAGAATAGTTTCCCTCTCTGCCTCAGACCATTTCAAATGACTTTTGGCCCAGAGACAACAGCAATGTTTATGTATTATGTCCATGTGTCGCTTCTTTGTTTGACAGAGCTTTAAACTTGATTCGTGGTGATTCCATGCAGTGATTTCCAGGAGACAATCCTACCGGTTTTAAAGCAGAGCCACCGGGACGATCACAGCATCCAGTTTTTGTCTGCAGAAATTTCTTCTGATTCTTTAAATTCATGGTAGATCTCTTAGTCTAAACAATTTGAAGCTGAAACATATTTTTGTGAAATTGTTCCACAATTTCAAAAAAGTTTATTGCAGATTGGTGAACTTATTTAAGCAGGTGTGTGCGATTTAGAGGCTCTGCTTCATGTTAATAACCTGTATCCGGTCAATCTAATAGTAATAATACATTTTATTTGTATTGCACTTTATATTACAGGGAATCTTAAAGGCTACAGAGAGCCGTGGTAAAAAAAGAAAGAAAATAAAAGTAAAAATCCATTAAGAAGTCGAGTTTTTCTTAAAAAAATTCCAAAACTTTAAAATCAATCTATAAAGAATAATTTTAGACACATTGCTGCCATTAAAAACTAAATGACCATACATTTGCACGAAATGTTAATCTTAGTTTCAGCATTTCATTTGGCGTTACAAAAGTGGTGATTTGGAAATCATTGCAGATCATTCAAACCTTTTGGAATTGTGACTTGAATTATGTAACCAGATTACAAAAAAAATTGATCAAGCATTTCAATTTTGAGGTATCGGCAAAATATATTGTTGTGCCAGCACCTATTAATTGATTAGTATTAATCTAAATTAGTCAAAATTTAGGTGAAATGGTTTCGTAATCTAGTCAATTATGCTGCCAATCCCACATAACTGCAATGGAATTTCTATTGAGTTTCTGACAACATTACAAATGTTTCCATGGCGGCCTTCATTGCAGGTGAATTTAGAATTTCTTCTGGGTAAGCCGTGGAAACCAGGACAGCCCAGCACGAAGCGGTGGGTATGCCTTAACTCCTCCCCTCACTCTGCGAACTGCTACGTCCTGCCCCTCCTCTGAAGCCAGCAGCAGCCGCACAGGAGCTGCCGTGCCTCGTCTGTTACTGATACAGAAAGCCGGAGTAATAGCTAAACCCCGTACAGCCATGGCAGAAAACGCCGGCTTGGAAAACCACCGCATCAAGAGCTTTAAAAACAAGGGGCGTGATGTCGAGGTGAGCTGACTTGTGAATACAAGTGTGACTTATGTTAATGGGTTTATATTGATGTTTAAAAACAAACTAAAAAAGGAAGAAAACCTAAAGTCGATGGGCCTCGTTTGGTAGCCTGGCCCCAGTTGTATCTGCTTTCCTGCCAGCTAGCTAGTTAGCTAATGTAAGCTATCGTAAAGAGTTCGTCATCTAATGTGCTACTGTATCCTATGATCGGCAACTTTCCTCGTAAACATTAACGGCAAAGGTATTCATCCACAAAATACCGGCCGCTTCTAAGACTTCTTTCGCCACTGTTTGTGAGGAGTACTCTACGGCGTAGTTGGATCTTGGCAGCCTGGAGAATTAAGGGCAAGCGATGTAGCTGTCACTGCCTGCTAGCTTTAACTAGGCTAGCTAGTTGGATGGACACCGGTCGCAAGCGCGTCGGGGCCTGTCTGGCTTCATTATTAAGAAATCTGATCTGTTTTTATCACCAAATGACTCCAGTTAACTTCAGAATTGACTTGCGAATGTCACTCAATGTCGTCATTGGTAATAAAATAGTGGTTTCTGATTAATTAAATGACAGGTCTGGATCCGCCCATCCACCCCACCTTGCTAGCTCGCTAACGTCAAGCAAATTGCTAGCATGCGTTTCCAGGTGAGCAAGCTAAACTGAGCTACTAGCTAAGACGCTTAACAGTTTCCGGACTGAAAATGATGCTCTGACCTTAGCACCTTTTGCGTTTTATATACCAGAAACTTTAAATATTTTGGTCGTTCTAATAAAAATAGAGCAATGGAAATGCTCTTGGGTGTGAATCCGTCGCTTACAGGAGACATACGACATGCCCAACTATGAACTTAGCAGACCTGTTAATTGTAACTTTGACTAACATTGCAATGTTCTCTTAGATCTCATGTCAAAATGGTAATGCTCCAAATATACTGTTCTACAATAACATAAACGCTAAGGATAAATGTGTCAGCCTCAGCTGTAATCACACTTTCCAGAAAACAGTCTGATGTCCTCGTGTTCTTGGATCTACTTCAGAAAACACATTTTGCGGCTGTATCATGCAGCCAACAAGTCTAATTATAAATCTGACAGTATTTGTTTACATCGCCCATTGACATCAAGACCGAACGTCACCTTAAAGCCTGCTTGTAGACCATCAGAGATCGAGGCTTACAGCTTTGGACCTATTGAAATGAAGAATAACTAGTATGATATTTAAGGAATTTATCAGAAATAGTTTTTTAGTCAAGGGGTTTACTAACAAAGACATACTTGTGCTGGTTTGTTCAGATCTATTGGTAATCCTTAGATAATCCCCTAACAAATGTGAGTCTGAAAATGGCCCTTTTATATCCAACAGAGTGGCAACTTGAATCTCACCATCATCTTCTAAAAAACACAGGTTGATGCTCCATAGCTTGTTGTTTTGAAACTTGTAGTCGGACTGACAAGCACATGGCTACCATGACAGACAAACTTTGCAAAGTGCATTCCTGATACTATTTCAGGCATCTTGGATGTCTGACCGGACTGTCTTAGAGCCCCAGCATGAATTTCAGTTTTTGTAAATGCATGACTCAGACTACAACAGGGGGGGGGGGATGCCAGTTTGGCTTTGTTTATTTAGGTCAGCCATAACAGATTGCTCCTCATTTCCGACACCATCCGAAATGATATTGAATTATCATCCCACATACCATCTGCCATAAGGCCCTCCTTAGTATTCCTGGATATCTCATATATTGAACAAAATTATGCATCTTTTTCACTCTGCAAAATTTAATTCTTTTTTTGGATATGAACACCATTTATTTTGTGGATATGTATCTAATTTATAACCAGTAAATATTTTTGAATTGGCAGGATTAACTTTACTTAAGTTTGCTGGGCTCCAGTCATTTCTCTGACTGGTGTTTTTATTTGGGCCAGTGTAGGGGCATTTATTGTTGTTTTCAGTGACTGGGACACACCTCTGCTCCACAACCTCCTGAGTTATGACTGTTCCAGATTACGTAAGAGGCTATTTAGGAAGGCAACATGAACCTCTTCAAACAGTCACAAGATCTTTGACCATCTCAAACTGTTCTGGATGAGCTGGAACCCCAGCAGATTCACAAATATATCAATTGATTAAAGCGTTAATTTGTCTGTCATCACTTGGGCTGTGTTTTAGTAGCTTTATAGACCTGCAACCTTCCAGTTTGATGGTGATTGTTGTCAGAAGGACTCGGTCACAAGGGTGGAAATAGATTACTTGTTTTTACAATCCAGAAATTAAAGCAAAATATGCTTGGTATCTTGTGGTTATTCCGATTAGATTAATCACTCATGTAAAAAAAATTCCACTGTATCCTTTGTGACCATTGTTTTCTTTTACAGACTATGAGAAGACATCGAAATGAGGTGACAGTTGAGTTGAGAAAGGTAAGAAAAAATGCACGTTCTGCCTTAATGTACATACCAACTCACACACAAGGCAGCTCCAGAATCCAGTCAACTGGTCTCTGAGTCCGGACCAATAAAGCCGCAAATATTGTGAAACATGCAAAATTCTTATGACATTTAAATGCTCATACAGTATCTTTCAGGAAACAGGCATGCAGTCTGTACAATAAATCAGCAAGGAGCTGCTGAGTTACTCCCATGTCGAGACTTAACATAGATCTACTGGGCTAACTTGCTGTATAACTAGCAGATTTAGCTTTTTTTTTTCTTTTTAATAGCACTAAGTAATAGGGCTGGACAATTAATTGAATTTTAATCATGATTACAATATTGCCTTCTCACAATCATAAAAACGCTGTAATCGAAGAAAAATGATTAATGTCACATGTATGCAACAGGAATGCATAGACTGTGTATTCTTTTTTTACCACTATTATTTTAATATATTACTTCTTGTTTCAAATTTATTTCCAGCTGTTTTTTTTAAAAGTTATATTTGACCTTGGTAGTTCAATTAACACTTTTTTAAAAGCGGATCAATGCAACTCTGGGTATGTTTACCATGCAGTGGGCACCCCAAAGCTGTACTTAATCGTGAATTCAATATCAATCAAAATAATTGTGATTATTATTTTTGCCATAATCGGGCAGCCCTTCTTAGTAATGGTCCTTCCTACTTGGTATTCCTTCTAGCTAAATGTTATGCACTGTAAAAGCTTGCCAGATGTAACGTTTATTTTCTGAGTATTGGATATTGAGCACAGCAAGAGCTTTGACATCTGGTTAATACTGTTTTTCTTCTCAAAGAGACTAGCTTTGATTAAGCTTTCATGGAATGGACATTGACACACACTGGACAGAAAACACATTAAAAATAAAAAAATTTGTGTCAAATTTAGCAAATTATACCTGAATAACGTTATCATAGTTAGGCAGAGTAAACCTTCCATGTAGAAGTGCTCCGCTGGCTCTTCATGGGGACATGATGGAGCACATTTTCTGACTTTGGGGCAATTGTACTTTGTCATGCTTACAAACCAGTTAACAGTCTCAGTGAAGTTATATCCTTAAAACCCCAAAAATAGAGCTGAAGCATACGCATAAAAATCTGGTCTTGGCTCATTTCTCCCGATGTGTAGAGCGAGGAAAATGCAAGTCATCGCTGTTATTGGCAGCTGGATTGCTATAAAGTGGGGACTAAAATAGTTTGTGAAAAATAAAGCTTTATGGGCTTGAGTGAAATAAAAATAACAATCAGATGATGTTGTTGCTACACAATGCTCAACATGCTAGGTCTGTTTCGGTAAGTTTTACCAGGATGAGACACAGAAAAGACTCACTTTGCTTTTCTGAGATATACAATGCCATTTGTAGATATTTGCCTCCAGAGTAATGAGAATTTTGCTATAAATTCATGTCACAGTAGGGAAAAAAGCCCTACATACACATGTGAAAAGTAAAATTAGTACGTTGCATCACTCTGTTGGGGATTTCAAATTTTAAAAAAAGGGTTGGTCTTTATTTTTGTATGTATAAATTATGCTTGTTTTGTTACTTGGATTAAAACATGGATGACTCTTGTTTGTGACTTGAAAGGATGAAAGTGTTGTCTCATTTTCAGGGTATGTCTACCTTCACTTTAGTTTTTGCAGTTTTAACCTTGTTGTAAAGTGAGTTAATTGATTGAAGAGATTGCTTTACAGTCTTTTTAAAAATCCAGCTACAAAATTGAAGGGATGTGGCATTGAAACTCGCAGACCACGAAAGGAGGGCATTAATCAAAGGGGCAGCAAAAAGACCAAAGGTAACATAGAAGGTGCTGAAAAGCTCCACAGCGGAGGCTGTGGGAGTCTCTGTTGTGAGTATGGAAGATGGTACTTTCTACATAGCTGGTATTTACAGCAGCACATCCTGATAAAAGCAATTTCTTACATAAAAGTCAATAAAAGCATGCACAGAGTTACTCAAAAAGGCATTTGGCAGACTTCCTGAATGCATGAAAGAAGGTCCCTGCGGTGAGATGAGGCCAAAAGGCTGAAAATTTGGGTCATCAAGGAATCACTCTCTGACACACCAGAAGGTTTAAATGATGTTGTGAATACAGGAATATTCCTGAGAAAGACTAGTTTCACTCGAAGATTTGAAGCTGGGAGATGATCCTGGGTGACGGGCTGCACGGCAGTGTGGCGGTTAGCTGCGCGGCCAGTCCTCATTGACCGGTCAGCCTGAGACCACCAACGCTCACACTGGCAGTGCTGGATGGGCTCTTCTTTGCTGAAACAAATGTTTGCCGGAAACATATGTGTGAAATTGAACAGAACAGTCTGATTGCTGTGGAGAGTTACAGGAGGTACATTTAAGGGCATTGTCGTGGTCCAAATCCGTCCTTTAGTTTTCTGATGGAATTAAAGTTGGTTTAATCACACCGGCTGATATCAGCATGGTTATTTGTTGCCTCATGTTTTTCATATTTGACTTTTGTCCAGTCTGTCATTCTAACTGATAAATTTGCGCTAAGCTGTACGCTGTTTTTACTAGCTTATCCTACAGGGGTCAAAACATAACTGATACTTGCTAAGTTTGGTATGACATCAGCTGAGGTTTCAGCTACACAGTGATGTGGAAACACTACAGAGCGTTGATTTGTCGAAGGGAATCATCTGTGGGTGTTTTTGAACACATCAGATCACATTGGCCGTGTGCCGCCATTTCTTGTTCCATGGAGATATATGAGCATTGAGCAGACAGTCCCAGAAATGTATTTTTTGTGGACAGATCTCCCTTTGTTTGCATGACTAATGAAAACATGCACTTGTTTATTAACTGAGAGTATGAATCTACTAATAAATCTAATTTCTTTGGTCACTCTCAAAAAGCATTCGAAACTTGCTGCAGACTGAATAAGTGCAATAACCACACTTGAAATTAAAACATCTGCTCGATTGTTGTAATGCAATCATCGCATCCAGAGTGCAGTTGTGTGTGGTCTTATCTGTTGCAGCTTTACACCTGCTAAGATGACAAACAGCTGATCCTGCTGACAGTGAGGCGTCAACACTGTACTATACCTTGTAATGAAAAACACAACAATGGACATATATGTTATGATTTAGAAAACATTCACAGTATAATTAAAGGTCCAGCTTCTAAACACAGCTGATTAGTTACCACATGATTTACTGGTATTTTGTTATCAGAGAAAGTCTGAGGATTCATGAAGCTGCGCAGCTATCAGCATTTGTTTGGAGAGCAGTGGCACAGCAAGTGGTGTTAAATACAAAGCCTAATTTTCTGTGGAGTGCTGAGGTGGTCCGAAGTCTAGCACATACCATTGTGGCTGGATCAGAGCAGCAAGAAGCACTGCGCTGGCTGATTAGTCATCAGTGACGCACATTAGCATGATGCGCAGGAATGTAGGGCAAGGGAATCTCCTCCTACCACTGACTCTCATGCCTTGCAGACGGATGCTGAATAAGAATGTGCCTATCAGGGTTACAGCATGTGGCGGGGGTTAGTGCGGTTTAGCATCCCTCAAAGTAGAATGTTTGCTTTGTATATTAGCCCGTAGGCACTTTTCTCCTGATTGAGCCCTGAGTTTCTCAAATTAGGCCAAATTGAGTAATGAAAAGTTTGGGGGAGAAAATGCTGTTGAGGTACACCAGCGTGCACTGTTACTTTAAGAATTCATGAATATATGAGTGGAGGCTTTCATCTTCTTCTCTCATTCATGTTTTGTGTTTATCCTTTTGTCAGAACAAACGAGACGAGCATTTACTGAAGAAGAGAAACGTCCCCCAGGAGGAAAGTCTGGAGGATTCTGATGTCGACTCAGACTTCAAAGGAGTAAGTGTGTGTGTCTGTGACCTGCCTTTCAGTATGTCAGCTCGGCTGATTGACCGTTAAAGAAGACAATGTGAGATAACAGATGTTTAAGTCTCCTTTAGCCAGTTTCATTTTTATTATTACTACTTAATTGCATCAGATTACAAGCATAGAAAGTCGGTGAAAGTGTTATGATAGTTATGAGACTTCAAGTATTTCGCTGCCTTGATTGTGTTTTTTCCACATACATGGATGTTCTTAAATATTGTCAGAGATGTAGAGTATCATTTGATGTTGCAACTAAAATAGGCGGCAGGGCTGGGCTTGTTTATTTTATGCAAATGTGATATTTAAATTCCCAGGAAAAAGAAGTCAACAGAGGTGAACCTATAACTAGGAGCTAAAAGGCGTTAATCATTCGGCCTATTCTGCTCAACCAATAAGTTAGATAGCAGGGTGCAGAGGACAAGATGTCAGCCTTGTCATGCAAAGTCTGAGTTACTGCAACTCCTACTGATCAAGACAGCTAAGTAAACAGCAAAATCAGATCCTGTATATATTTACTGAAACATTTAAACATTTACTTGGACTGTATTTCTTTTAAAGTCTTTTAAACTTTTATATTCGGATGGAGTATTTAAATTATGTGTCATGTTCTTCTGTATTTTTCTTTTTACAGCAAAATGTTACGCTTGATGCCATCCTACAGGTAAGATGTTTTCTTATTTAGTAATGTGTTAGCCTTTCCCGAATGCACCAACAACTGTTTCCTCACTCTTACCTGTTATTCTGCATTATTTACCATGTTTCTCCCACTACAGAATGCCACCAGTGATAATGCAGTTGTACAACTCAGTGCTGTGCAGGCAGCCAGGTTTGTCAATGATATATATGTGAACTTAATTTTACTGTGTTTATTTTGTAAATGCACATATACAACTGTTTAATGTTTGAGTCTTGAGGGATCTACATACTGTTCTCCATGAGGTGAATAACACCAAAAAAGGTGCCTGAACCATGAATGGTTAGGCTCAATGACAGCTTGTATTTAAACAGTCATCGTTATTGCATTGTTAATATCATCTGACCCAGACTACACCAATCACACAAAAACTTATTAGGATATTGACATTTTTAATATTGTTGTCAGCTTTTCTTTCAATGAATTGCATGAAACTGAGGAATCACCGCTGTATAGTTCTATTTAAATGCCTTACATTCATGATATATCAAAGTAGCATGAAAGTTTGATGGGTTCTGTAAATTTCACCTGAAAACTGAATATCCATAGCTTCTTGTGAGAAGTGTGTCTATCTCCTTACTTCCATTTCCTTTTTATTTGATATTTATCTTGTGTTTTTTTGTGTGATTTGTCAGAAAACTGCTCTCCAGTGACAGAAACCCTCCCATTGATGATTTGATAAAGTCTGGGATCCTGCCCATTTTAGTCAAATGCCTGGAAAGGGATGATAAGTAAGTCCACTTACAATTTTTTTTATATCTGTCCTTTGTCTAATATTTTGTATATGTTGTATATTTTATTTAGATCTGATGCTACTGCAGCAGGGTTTAGATGCAATGGTGGTTGTATGAGTACCACACTGTCATTTCCCACTGTGTCCACACATGTGAGTGTGTGGAGACATGCAGGGCAGCTGGCTGGTTCTCTCAGCTCCAGCCAAGCCAAATATATCAACATTCCTGTGTCTTAGAGTTCCCCAATTCCCAGGACCTTGTGTTCACTGAGGCAGGGGGTGAATAGCTTGGGTGGAAGAAGTTGTAAGGAGAAAAAAAAAAGTTAGGTTTTTGCCACGGCATACCACAAGAGACTGCGTCACATTATCTTGGAATAAAATCTTGTTTTGGGGCTCAAGTTAGTTTTGGATTTATGCAATTTTAATCCTTGTGTTATTCATTAAGAGAGATGAATTGTTTACCTTTATGGCAGAAAGCCAAGCTTAACATGATCTGTCACTGTGTAACATTATGAGAAACGGGCCCATTTCTCTGTTGTGGTGAAATTAAATATCTGCATGATTGATCAGGAGAAAAATTATGCTGTCTTTTCCACAGTCAACGTTAACAACCAGATGGCCTGTTTATTGTTTTGCATCCCAGCTAAGTCAGAGTAAATCAGCTGACACTGGAGATGATGGTTGGTGGGTTGTTAGAATAATTACTGCGGTGGATGGATTTAATAATCTCCTAATGTTTTGAGCTACATCAATTTGTTTTAGTTAAAAATCCGAAAAGAGGGGCATGGGTAAAACTGAATAATCTGCTTCTTCAGTAAAGTTTTTCAAATCTTAAAAACTCCTCCTTGCTGACCTACCTGTAGGGGAAATGCATACACTTGCTTTGTATCTTCATCTGCCGTTTGCTTTCTTTCTGTTTCCTAGCCCCTCTCTTCAGTTTGAGGCAGCTTGGGCGCTGACCAACATTGCCTCTGGGACGTCAGCACAGACTCAGGCTGTGGTTAAATCCAGTAAGTTGACTCCACATTCTGTCTTCTCCACTGTTTAGCTTGTGTTTATACACTGTCTGCAATCTGCAGAGCAAGCATAGTTGTTTGCTTTTTCACCCAGCGAGATGCCTTTGGAATAAAGGACGGAGGAAAAAAAGGAGTACACAGTTATCAGAAGAACTCTACTGAATTATTATGCATCTAAAACACACTTTAAAATCAGAGTTGTTGGAAAATTTATATTCTAGTAAACATTAGGTACTTCGTGGTCCTTGGCATCTAAATTTGGAGCGATGCATGAGTGTTTTCTTTCTAAAGAGTGATATGTTCAAAGAGAGGTCCCAGCTTTTGCAAATGAAGTGATCTGTTTGAGATTTACTTAAATTAGATTTTCGCTTATTGCGCAAGTCATGAAAATGGACAGTGATAGCATTAATCTCTTAGGATCAAATGAAGAGCCATTTGTCTAGAATGAATTCAGATGAACCTCTAAATGGGTTTGACTATGGCTCAGCAAATTTCACTCAACCATTTATTTAATGCAGTGATGTTGTTAGGTACGCGTCCTGCGTCCCTGACGCATTAAAATCTGAAAGAACGCAGAAAACTTACTATCCATGCGTCCCAATTTCTCTCCTTAAAAAATATCCTATATTTGTGCAAAACAACGCGTGTTCGACATCGCAGTTACAAGTAAAATAAACTTCGTTTCCAGCAGATCCTCGTACGGACATCGCTATGCTAGGTTAGCCACTTCCAAAAACTAGCCAGTCACTGCGGATTTCATTCAATTTAAAATAGGAACTTCATCGTAAGTAAACTCAAGTTTCTACTCCCTAATAGTATGTTCTTTCGTATAGATGGTTTACTATGTAGGGGGTGTGCTATAATGAAATAAATAAAGTAGTGCTGTCAGTTAAACGTCCCCATCAGATTAGTGATGGGAATTTCGCTCTTCCTGGTGATCCGGTCCATTCGGCTCAGCTCACCTTGATGAGCCGGCTCTTTCGGCTCTCAAACGGCTCTTTATATCAT
>JAVQJG010083337.1:0-25027 GCA_036024015.1 Craterocephalus amniculus | reverse complement strand
ATATATATATATATATATATATATATATATCAGGTATTGGCTTCTGATTGGCCTATTGGATTACCAGAGAATTGACTGTCTTTGCAGGACTCAATGTGGGAGAAGATGTCTGTGGAAGGCAGCAAGGCTACAGATCTTCATTTTTACAACAAAGAAGCAGAATTCCTTCATAACTATATGACTGAAATTGCTGCCGTTCCATCGACAGTCTCTATCCAACACCTGCAGTACATTGCCCGACTTCGCTTTACCCTTACCATGGCTGCCCAGCTCATTAATGACAAAATTCCTGGTGAGATATAACTTAATTAATGGCAACAGTTTGCTTTTTATTTCAACAAAAAATACATTTATTGAACTACATTACTATTTCAGACACCAGTGTTCCAGATGGAGCAGATGACTTTCTCAACATGGTGGTTAAACTCTGTGAGGACAGCGGTAATGACTGGTACCGTGTTTACCTGATCCGCAAGATGAGTGAATGGCAGGGAGTACAGCTTGTCCAGACACTGGCTAAAGAGGCAGAGTTCAGCTGGCTTTTTCCTGAAGAACTCAAGATGCAGGTACACAGCCCCTCATTCTGAAGTCCATACTAAAACTCTGAGGCACCAGTTTTCTATTGTACAGACTTGGGAACCGTCCCTAGTATAAAAAGTCTCAGAGTCTTAATCAGTTATTTCCCTTTATCTTATTATTATTCAAAATTTTAGATTGTTATTTCAAATCAATACATCTGCAGCATTTTTACACATTAAACAAACATTCATGTTCCAAACAGAACAAAGATGGAGACCAGATGGACCAGTATCTTGTTTATGGAGAGGAATACAAAGCAGTCAGGGATGCAGTTGCCAATGCAGTGGTGGATGGCAATGTTGACCAAATAGAAGAAGCATGCGAGGTATTACTCTGCTGTTACATGTACTATCTTTAAGCAGCTTTTTTCTTTTATAGTTTCTTAACAAACTCGCATAGTATATGGATACTATTGGAGGCATTTCATTCTCATATAACTAAAGCAAGATGTATACTAATACTTTTTTATCTGTTTTTGATGGATTTAGGGATGCAAAACCTCCCCAAGAAATCGGACTGTGTTTATCCTCCTGGCACTTTTCAGAGAGGTTACAACTCTTTATAGATTTCCAGGTCTTCAGCCCTCTCCTGAGGTATTGCCAATTATCAGATACACCTATGCAGAATATGAGATATGTTTAGACTGTTTAGGAGATGAGAAATAACAGCCCAGAAATACCTGGGAATTTACTGATTGAATCCTGGAAAAATTCAGATTTGGATATTATGTTTAAACAGAAGTATGTGTGTAAAGTTGTTAGAGATCAGTTACCATGAGAGATGATTTAGTGTGAAAGAAACTGCCTCCTGTGTGACTTTAAACATTTATGGCATCTCTGATGTCTTTAATGGTGATATTGCATTCAAGCTGTAATGTAATCCTAAATGTTTGAGCACATACTGATAATTCCTTATATGATATTAAGTTGTCATTTGTTTTTAGTGGTGCTTTAAAAGTCTTAAATTATTGATTTTACTTGCTAATCTTTTTCTCTCTGTAGCGATGCCAAGCATTTGGAGACCTCATTCAGGGCTCAAGGTATCTGCATCAAAGAGAAGTGAGAGACTTTGCTTCAGCCTTGGTTCACAACAGACTGGGAGCCCTGACCATCCACTCCGGACACACTATTCTTGACAACACCGTCATTGACCTAGTCATCCATCTAGCTGTGGTACTTCTCACCGGGAATCATCTCCTGCTGTTGCCACTCAAGCAACTCGGTCTGTCTCCTGAAAATATGCAGGTAAATATGATATTTCACTCTCCCAAACATTTTTATTATCCGAATATTTTTTTTCAGATTTCCTCCATAATGTTATTTTTGGCTTTTCTTCAGATTTCAGTGTAAGATATGTTTTGTTTTGTTTTGTTTTTTTATCTCAGAACAGACTCAAGGGCTGAAATTGAATAAAACATTGAAAGCCATCTTTGTAAATCTGACTAACTCTAGTCTGCACTTTAAAGTTAGGATTTTATAGTTGAAAGGAAAACATGCCTGCCATCAGTGGTAACCAATAAATGGTTTAATGTGACCAGAATGTCCCCTTATACATTTTTATTTTATTTCATGTGTTAGAGGGCTTTTATTCCCACAATGCCTGATGACATGGTGGCTATGGCCCAAGCAGCCATAAAGCAGGACTTTGGGCAACTCACTTGGTATGGTAAGTATTCTTTTAGATTGTATTTTTTTTAGCAGATGAACAATAGTTTTAGATAAGTTGTATTGCTATGGGGTGACACTGATGAGTGGTACAAGAAGTTATGCATACCAAAGGAGGCAAGAAAATACCTTGTGTGTGTAATGATCTGGTTTCTTTTTTTCTGCAGTGTGTCGAAACAATCATCCATGTTTTGTTGATGAGGTAAGTTCTTTTATGTTTGTTTGTTGAATAATTTTCATGATGAATAGACGGTAAGCAGTGAAAATATACTGATATCCTCTTCTGCAGTGTGGCTTTCCCATGGAGAGAGGTCGATGTCTGGAGTGTGGCGAGGAAGTTGGAGGAGAACATCATCGCGCATTGGGTGGATTCACACCAATTCAGTTAGAGCCGTAAGTGTCATCACAACTGCCAAGCACAACTGCACTTTTACTAACTTTCTTTATTATTACAGTCGGACTTTGAAAAATTGTTCTATTTAGCTTAATTTTATCTGGTACCTCTCTGCAAGACTATAACTTATGTTGTCTATGGGTTGTGTGATTGTATGACATTGACTATATCTTAACATTCATGATGTTTCTCAAGTCAAGTTATTTTATTGTCCCAAAGGGAAACTTTGTGTACAGACCTTTAAGACATTATGACGTTCACATACATGAAACATGGAAGTCTGATAAATCACCAATAATAACCTCTAAAGAAATAAGTCCAACAAAAAAAAAAGATCCTTCAATCTTAAAATAACCTAGATAACCTCCTCTTTCACCAGATGTATTGGAAACAATGTTTCATGTGTACTTATTCTAACCGTTTTTAAATGTGTATATCTTGTAAAATACTGTATTGTTAGATTTAAAAAAAAAACCCTCTCAGCTTAGTTATGGGATGCTGCTGATCTGTTGTTTTAGGGATCGAACAAGACCTGGCCACATCCTTGGAGACCCTGAACGAAGAGACAACCCTGATACCCTTGACACCAAAAACATGTCTCTAACCCCGTTCACTTTGGTCAGGCTGCTTACACATCTGGCCATGTGTCTGGGAGCCTCAGAGAAACCTGAGGTCAGCGGAAGAGAATTACCCTTTTAATAATATCCTAAATACTACATGTTATGAAATACATAATACATAATACTCATCGTTTAATATAGATTTCCATGAAATTACTGGTAGCTTTGCTTTGTAATTATAACCTTTAATAACTTTGAAAGTTCATTTAAATCTAATGTTAGCATCCTTTTTTAGTCTGTCCAACAGATGATCCAACCACCTGTGGAGGACGTTTGTCTGTTTCTCAGTTTACACACAGCAAAGGATCTGGATCAGCTGACACAAGCATTGGGAAAAGGAGCAGACGACACCATTACAACTGTTCACTTGGTTCTCAGATTCCTGCAAGAGCCACTGCAAGGCAACCACTGTAGGGAGACAGTTATCCACTAGCCACACTCAGATTTTCATTATGCTGCAAAATACCTCATCTTTTTTTTGTTTACAATATGCAAAGAGATGTTATAAACAAGAGTGTTGAAGAAACCCAAATGAATGGCTACTGTGAAGTATGCCTGAAATCACTGACACAAATGTATATATTCAGGCTTTGAATTTTCAGACCCGTGTGATTATATATTTTGATTGTATTTGATATTTTTTAATATATATTTTCAAATTAACTTTGTTTAGTTAACGTGGATGATCACCTTTCAACGAAAGCATCCAGAAACAGCTGGGAGTCTATGATGGCTGCAGATATTATTACACCAAAGTTAAAGGTTATATTTTTTATTTTGTCATTTTGTTGTTTAAATTGACTGCTAGACTTTTATTAAATTGGAAAAAACATAGAGCACTCCTTACAGTACCGTAAGGCTTCTTGCATTGCCGTCACCACATTTTTTTCAACGTTTATTTTTATTTTTAGATATTTTGTATTTTACTTTTATATAATTACTCCTGGAGTGTACATCTGTTGTTGCTTCTATTTTATACTCTTCCTTGAGAGTAAAATGTCTATAATGTATAATATAACTTTCTAGAATTTTGTAAATGTAACTTATGGTACCATTTTTTTCTGAAAAGGACCTTGATCAACTTCTACAAGAAGTAAAAGACAACATCAGAGCTGACTCCCGTGTTTCTTCAAACCACATCATGAAGATAGCTTTGGGTGATGATTGCACTTTCCTGGCATCACTGCCACAGGGCTCAGAGGTCCATACTTCAGCAGTGTGGAGCTGCAGGCAGAGGCTCTCATTACTCAGCCTCACACACACTGTAGAGCATAATGATCAAAAGGACGAGCTGTGGCTGCTCTGGAGGTTCCTACAGAAGGTAAAAGTACACAAAATTATTCAAAATCCCCTCTGTACCCACCAGTTAGCAACCTGATAATAACTGGCCAGAGTTTGTGAATTCGTCATAAGAATCCTTTCTGATCATGTATTGAGGCCATATTTTGGACTCTCCACAAGGGTTTAATTTAAGGTCAAATGTAAACTTTTTCTGAAAGTTTTCTCAACATTTTACAAGGGCATTAACTTTATTAGCTATATGTGTAAAAAAAATTGAGAGATTCATGGTTGTAGAATGAGATTTACATTCAACTACTTTTAAACTGTTTTCGCACTAGTTAAGCAAAGATCAGAGAAGCCAGAGCAGCTGTCTGACACGTTCAGACCCTGACATTTTAGGGCAGAATATTTATATTCTAGGAATGTAGGAATGTAAGATGATGAATACGTGCACAATTAAGTAAATGTGCATATCTGACACATACTTTTTACTTTTCAGGAGAGAGAATTTCGTCAGATTAAGTTTCTACCGCATATTTTAATCCTACAAAAACGTTTGGTGAGAAAGTACCAAAATGCATCCGAACAGATAGTGGGTTCCATTGCTGAGTTCCTTGAAACACAAAAAGGTACAGTTGCAACATCCCACAGCAATTATTAGATCTAAAACCCTTTTCTCAAGAAAAGATGACATTAAATTGGCTAAATCCATCTTTATTGACTCCTGACATGATGGGTAAAAAC
Source organism: Craterocephalus amniculus (assembly GCA_036024015.1). NCBI lineage: Eukaryota > Metazoa > Chordata > Actinopteri > Atheriniformes > Atherinidae > Craterocephalus > Craterocephalus amniculus. Next base: position 19,745 of record JAVQJG010083337.1, on the reverse strand, counting down.
CTGTAGCTAAAAAAAAATTAAGCCTGACATATTTAAGACCCATATTTTGTTTACCATTGTTTGTTTGGTCTCTTTATGTGAAATTATCAAATATGCTCTGACTTTTTATTTCAGACAAGAGAGAATGGTATGAAAAGCACATCAACATTTTCCTCAAAACATGGAATCTTCTTAGAGGGTCTGTAGCCAGCAGTAAGTAAAACACATTTATATTTCACCCCAGATAAAATAACAACTGATTATTATTCAGTGTTGTGGATTTGTGCAAATAAAATGTAGCTGGTGGTGAAAAGAAACTGGAATTGAAGCCAAAGGTGCAAATAGACATGGTTCTTTACTGGACTGAAAAATCACATTGAATACGTTATGGAAATAACACCTTTTCTTTTCCTTCCAAAACAGATGAGCTAAAAATTCCAGAGGAGTTTTGGAGTGAGGATTTGGACCTGAATAGTGACCTGCAGTACCTCCTTCCCCGGCGGCAGGGTCCAGGTCTTTGTGCCACTGGACTGGCGAGCTACCTTGTGGCCCTGCAGAACGAGCTAGTGAATGCTGTGGACAGTTACACTAGAGAAGACAGCAGGTGCAGACTTTTATAGAACTATACGCAAAGCCTACATTACTTCAAAATAGGTTTTAGATTAGTTTTAATCTCATAAACCTGTCCACATGGTGTATATTATATCAAAGGAGATGTATTATGAGTGAAACAAGTATTCACCACCAGGTAAAGCTTTTCAAATATGGAAATACAGAAACAACAGAATTAAACTGAAATAAATGTGAACAGCTGGCAAAGAAAGTTTCTTTATCATGCTTATCTCGTGTTTTTCAACTGTGGATTTAAAAAAATAAAGATGTTTGATTTCATAACCCCATCTACAGCAGTTACAAGGTGAGCGTGGCAGAGCTGGTGGAGCAGCATGTGATCCGCTATGATGTGGAGCAGGATCTGCTTCCCTTGGTTTTATCAAACTGCCAGTACAGCTTGGAGCGTGGTCATGAGACAATATCACAGTATGACCTGCCCCGCATCCAGCAACAGATCCTCACCCGCTTTTTGCAGAGCAAACCACTTATCACCCGCAGAGTGAGTTCACAGTGCCTGGTTCACCGAAAATCATTTAATGAGTGAGCAAAAAGCTAAAAACACAAGATGCACATTTAATCTGTCACCAAAGCAATACAGACCTTCCACAGGTGTCTTTTTTTATTTTATTTTACAATCTTATTGTTTCTCTTATTTATCAAACTGTGCTTTATTTTAGGGAATTCCTACTCTGGTCAACACACAAGAGAGAGACTATGAAACCCTTTTTACCTCTGTGAAAAGAAAAGTGCCTCAGGTAAAGTCTCTAACTCTGTAGTCGTATAAGATGCCTCTTCCTTTCTTATAATTATACTTGACCAGGGGGCCCAAATCCAGTCTTTGGGAGCTACTATCCTGTAACTCTTGGATGGAAACTTTCTCCAACACCTGAATGGCTCGTTACCTGGCCTCTGCAGAGCTGAATGACGAGCAAGAAGGGATTCTGGCATTTGATTCAAATGTGGTGGAGAAAGGATTCATATAAATGTTGCAGGATAGTAGCCTATCCTGCAAAAGGACTAGTTACTGGACATATTCTGGTGAAAACTGTATTAGGTTTGAAGAAAAGTTCAAGTAAATTCAGAAAGTCCAAGTCTGCAGACACTGGTGTTGTCATTCTATACTTAGAGTGAACCAGTTCTGGCCAATCAATGAGCTGGATTTTGTTCATCTTTCCTGTTGGTCAGCAGTTGTTTCAGGCAATACCGCTCCTTGCAAGTATTTGTTGTTACTGCGCTACGTTGTCCACGTGGTTCGGTCCACATGAGTCAAGTGCCACGTGAAAGCAAAGCAAACTAAAGAAAGGTGCAAAATTTTATGGAAACCTTCCCATGAACCTCCTGGACTATTTTGGTTTGGTACAGACAATAAAGTTCTATTCTCCATGTACCAAACATAACATGGGTCCAAAAGATTAATATAATGAAGCTTATTTTTTACCTGGAATATAACCTATTGTAGGTGTTAGAGCTCGGACGTGTCCTGCAGATTAGGCTCATAACTACAAAAACTAACATTTTATTATTGTTTTTCTGCTCAGCAGATTTTAACAGTATTGGGTATGTTACTTTAAAAAAAAGTAAATGGTTACAGTTACGAGTTACTTCTCCTGAAACTTTAGAGTTGGTTAATGAGTTGAAGCTTTATTTACATATAGTTACCGATGAAATTAACTGTTTCCGAATTGTTGTTTCCATTTTCAGGAAGCTTTAGATTTAACTACACGGTCAGTTATTTCTCATCAAACTGAATATTTTATATGACAAATGAATGAAATGGAAACTTAATATAATCATTACTGAAAGAAAAAGCTACAATAATCCACACAATTTCAGGATTGCTGCAGGACAGTATTTAACAACCTAATGTCACAAGTTTTTGTAGAGCAGAAGTATTAACCCTTCTGCTTGGATGATGTGGCTCAGTCTACTTCTATTTCAGTGAAGAATTGCTTAACTAGATAACTTTAAACCAACCTGGAGAAACACTGTTTCTGGGCATCACTCTTTTGAAGTTGCTGGGCTCATCATTTCTGTGTGTATCTTGCCATCATTTCTGTGTGTGTTTGGTAGCACACTGGCTCAAGTCTACCTCTGTTCGGCTTACTATGACATTTTACTCTTCCTTAGCCAATCATTATCAGGTATGTGGTTGTTTTGCCTCCTTAGCTCTTGGTCGGATGAAAAGTGCCTCAGTGAACATTATACCTACACTTTGTGTTTTACTGTCAATAACAGCAACAGCGTTGCAATGATTGAAATAGGTATTAGTTACATGACCTGTTAAAGTCCAGACATGCTGTTAGAAATGCTGTTTATTTTAGCTATATTGTTCCCATAAGGGATGCGACTCAAAGGATGGCTCATCATTTGTTTCTCCCTCAGAGTTTTCTCACCACTCTGGTCCGGAATGCTGTATCCAGACAGCTGGACTCATACAGTGAGGTGTGTGAGGGGCTCAAAATCGTGGAGCTTCTCCTGAGTTTCCTTTCAATGACTGGCGGTGATCCCAGAATGTCGATGGTAGCTTATCTCAGGGACACATTGAAGATGGGCCAAAACATTGATGGTCATATACTGCAGGTCAGTACAAGTGAAATAATTTGATGGATGGATGGATGGATGGATGGATGGATGGATGGATGGATGCATTTAGAAAATGGTCAAAATAATTTCTTCCTTTTAGTGCTTAAAGGTTGTATGGAACAATGTTTACACAAATGTGTGTCTTGTTTCAGGCTTTGGGCAGGTGCACTCTTACACACTGCATCTCACTGTGGCAGCTGCTTTCCTCCCTCAAATCTGAAAGCATGCTATGTCTCAAAAGGGTATGCAATGAGTTTTACAGTGTTGTTTTTTGTGCTCAAATATCATTAAGTACAATTACATTATCTGGGCATTAGTGTCCCAAGGAAATATGTTATTTCAATATTTTATTTCAATAAAATGTTATTTGATTTAAATTCAGTTAAATATGGGGATAATCTTGTGCCAAATATTTTATAGAAAGATCGCTCTGGTATTTTACACCAGAGCAATCAGTGGTAGCAAAACAACCTCATGGTTCAGCTGGAAAAATAAATGTACATATAAATTATTGCCTTTTTTTTCAAAAAGGACCCATTTTCGGGGTATTCGGCTGAGTACCAGAAGCCACTGACGGAGCAGAACAGGGTCCAACTGAAAGGCTTCATGTCCAAGGGCAACATGGACCAATGGCTGCTGGAGATGCATGAGTTGCTCCTGCTGAATCTGGGCCGCCTGCGTGCCACAGATGTCTATAAGCCAATCTGGAGGTAAAAATCACACATTTCCTATGAAATGCTGTATTGTATATTATAGGTACAAATTGTCCTGCCATTTTATAAAACTATATAAAGAGAAAACAACAATTTTGAAATAAAGCTTAAAACCAAAAACTAAAACTAAAAAACTTAAAAAGGTAAATGTGTATTGCTTTGAAAGAACAAAAAACTCTCAAAAAGAAAGATTTGTTATGTTAAAATCCACATCTTCTCTTTTTTAGTGTAAAAGAGGCAATGGCGCTCTATTTGGACTTTAAAGAAGTGGAGCTGCCTGTTTACATGGAGGAAAACTTCCCTGAAGATCTCCAGCTTTCCCAGATGGTGGAGACCTGGAAGTACACCATCGTTGCCAAACAGGACTTACTGGTGGAAGGATGAACGAGATGAAGATATTAGTTCAGTCGCTCTTCAGATATCGTTTGAAGCCAAGAAAAGATTTTATGGTTCTTTAAAAAGATGTTTTTATCTGCTTTTATTGATATAGGAATTTCAAGTAAATTATCATGGTGTTAAAATGAATAAGTTGAAAAATATGTATGTATTACTCATATCCAATGAATGATTTGTTGATTACAGCTATCATCTAAAAAATTACATGAATCCATTTGAAGGCAAAGCTGTCAGATTTTCAGAATTTTTTGGTGAATAACGTGTTTGGGCTTAAACATGAACTGACCGATGGAAAATGTGTTATTTCTGTTCAGACATTTTCAGAGCTATGAGATTATTTGAATGTTTGTTTTCTGTTTTATTGATTTTTTTTCTAAAAATTATGAATCCAAGGTTTAAAATAGAATGTTAAAAGACTCAAAAGACTAATTCAGCTCAGGTTAGCACCGCATCCAGTATGACTGAGCTGCTTATTAAGTACATTTTTACTTCATTTAAAGAAATTAAGAAAGGGTCAGAGTTTTGTGGAGTCAATATATGAACTACTCCAAAAAGTTTTTCTTGAATAGACATGGAGTTTATTATACATTTAGACTTTTTTGCTTTCTTTTTAAACTCTCTTTAAATGTCATATCAATAAATGCATAAACGTTTATTAGTCAAATGTTAGGCTATATTTTCTTATTTTTTAATTTTCAAGATACACACAAGTTTAATGGTGTTTTGTTTGAATGTTGTCATGTAAGATTTAAAAATTAACCCAATAACGACACAGGGAAGATTTTAGTTTAGCAGTTTTTTTAGAAACCAAAAAGGAGATATTGTGTTCTTTACCTGAAGAGAGAGTAATTTTTTTTATGACTATACATTAAGAGAATGAGAAAAATGAACATTTTGCCTAAAAAAAAAGTGCACAAGTGAAACTTGACTATGTGACATGTCAATAGCGTCTTCTAAATGACTGTGGTAGTTGTGGTCATACAGAATCTCAGGATCTCACATTGAATTTTTTTATGCATTATGTGTTTTAAGATTTTTATCCTTTTTTTAATTAAGTTTGTCATGCTTAATGCACCTTTATCATTTAAACCTTGATTGTTAGTGTGGACATGTAATGCAGCATGCATATATACTGTAAATGTACACATCACTTGAAATTAAAATCTCTAGTGCGTCGATTAAACTCTGATTTCATCCAAAACTGTTAATGTGACATAAGATTTGTTATTATGCAAGCAATTTACATTCATTTTTTGTATTTGGTGATAGATTAAATTACAGGACTGTTTCGTAGTCTGTGTGTAGCGGTGGACCAGGAACAAAGAAACAGATATGGAAAAAAATCAGGATGTAACAGGAAATGTATCCAGTATTTAGGATGGGTTATGTTGCAGATTAGCTAATCAAATAGTGGATTATGATCAAACTCATGGCTGTAGCTCAGGTGGATAGAGCAGTCTTCTACTTAACAGGTCAGCGGTTCATTTCCCCTGACTACATGTCAAAGTGTCCTTGGGCAAGACACTGAACCCTACCTTTCCTCCTGCTGTGCTTATGTATGAATGTGATTTGTAGCACCAAGTACGCTCTAATATAGGTGCTGAATGAATGGGTGAATGAACATGTAGTGTCAAAGCGCTTTGAATGGTCTTTTACCTAGAAAAGCACTTTACAAGTACAGTCCATTTAACTCAGCCTGCTCCAGCATGCCTAGTGCATTGCACGTGCATAATAAAGATACAGGTCACACTGTAATAATCCATTTTAAACTTAAAATTCCCCCTAGGAGTGAATGTTGTCCGTCTCTCTGTGTGGTCCTGCATGGACTGGCGACTTGTCCAGGGTGTACCCTGCCTCTCGCCTGATAACTGCCAGGATAGGCTCCCGCCCAACTGTGACCCTGATTTGGATTCAGAGGTACAGAAAATGACTGAATGAAACTCACTTGGCCTCCCTTTTACCAACAGATTCTTGTCAAAAGTTTTTTTTAAATCTCTTCATAATTAAGTTTTTTGCATTTGTTCCTCAAATGTTGGTAAAATCACTTAGAATAGTTTAAAACTGTAATTTAATCCCTGCCTATTAAACTTCCAAGGCCAGAGGCAGCAAAGTGAGGTTTAACTGTGTGGGCAGAGTTCCTAGACAAAAACAGCTGCTTTAACAAAAGATGTTTTATTCTCACATTCTTGTGTAAATAAATTACAGTATCGCCTTTTGTTACAAAAATAAAATGAAACAACAAATACAACGGCTGTTGGACTTTTTTCCTGAAATCCTAATTATCACGCTTCATCATACGAATGCCTTAACAAAATGCTCGGAGGCTGAATCTTAGCTGTGCGCCTGCTCTGACCAGATCATACAGCGTAGCACAGGTATAAAGTTTCAAATGACAGACTGTGAAGAAAAAAATAATTCTGTAAAAAATAATGTATAGGAGAAAATTTGGGGGGTGGGTGATTTCTGCAACATGAAAATTACATTTAAAGAAACAGTCAACCAATTGAAAAGTAAAAGCTTTCCAGCTGAGTTATAGAGCTTTTGTCGAATAAAATGTTAGTACTAATCCAAAAGGATAACTAAACATCCAATCAGGACCCCCACCCAAACAAAGTCTAGGTCATAACTTCCATGTCTTCAAAAGAAAAAAAAAGCAGTCAGTACAAACGCACAGCTTCTCTCACGTCCTCCTGAGTGTTGTTCTACAATGATCAGTCCTTTACAAACCCGAGAATTACTTTTCATGTGCAGGAATCACTCTGTTAACAGGATGTGTAGTTAAACGTGTAGCGCCGTCTCTCAGTGCTGGTTTTTCATTCCCTGTGGTTTTCCAGGTTTCTTGTCCGGCTGCTGCTGGCCCCGACCAGGACCAGACATCCCTCTGCCACGGCCACCAAACAGACCTACGAAGATGACGCATGTTAGCTTTGCCAACAAATGATTGATTTCTTCCGGATGAAGGCAATATTCTAAAACTAAAGCTAACTTGGATATTGTAACTCTCACATTGGTGATGGCAATCTTAAAACAAAAACTTTTAAAACATTTTGAATAAGCACTTTAATTTAAAAACAATCTGAGAGCGTCTGCTAGAGCTGATAGTTTTACATACTTCACAACATGTAGAGACAAAGAAAGCTGCTTCCTCTCACCTCGGCCCGTTCCTCCTCTTCCCTTTCCCTGCTGTTTGTTCTGCTGGGCACCTCCACGTCCGCGGCCCTTTGACACCACCTCCTCCTTCACCATGTCGATGATCTCATCTGGGATTCGCAGATACTTGATGGTACTTCCTCGGATGTAGCACTCTGGCATCCTCCAGAACTTATCTCCATCCTGTGAAAGGAGGGAAAGATTGTGTGAACTTGTTCCATCTGCTTAACCATTCACTCACTTTTTGTGTTAACATGAAGAAAATATCACAGCAACACAGTCAAACAAGAAGAGTCGTGTGTATAAAACCAGTTGCAAACTGTGCCTCTCAATGAGAATCTGTTTACCTGGTAATGAGATAGATCTTTATTGATCCAAACTAACATGAATTTGGGCTTTTGGGGGATGTGAAGTCCAAAGAACTAATCCGGTGAGAGAGTTAAACACCTTAAAAAGACGAGGTAGATCAACATGTTCTGATTTAACATCATGAGACCTTCATGCAGACATGAAGTCGTGTCACATTTCCAAACCTCATCAGGATAATTTTGTATAAATGACTGAAACACTGTAAAAAAAACATGGAAGAAAGAAATCAGTCTATATGCTGAAATGCCCTGAAGATATTAATAATGACAGTTTTATTGAGTGGAGTTTCTCTAAATCTAAAGTTAAGATCTTATGATGTGTTAATAAAACCTAAAAAATACATTGCTTCCATTTAAAATGCAAACAACTCAGAATTTACTACAGTTATGGCAGATTCAGATTTTTCTGCTTTTCTGCATGGCAAACATGAAGTTCTCAGAATAACACAAGTATTTCCAACTTCACCCCCCGGTGAGTTTTTTTAAAAGAAAAATAATGAAACACTTATTTCTCTCTGATATACAGGTGGCTGAAGGGACATTTCACATTCTCTTGGAGCAAGACTACCTGCATGCACATCTGTGTGGCATCAGGGCAGAACATCACACGGTTTACTTTTTTTTTTTTTTAAGTATAGTCATGTTGTAGATGAAAAGTAACATCCAGGTTTCAGTGTTTTGGCCATCTTGTTTCCAGTTTCCATCTTGCATTTTTGGTAAACTGAACGCATTTATATTGCAACTTTGTCCTTGCACTACAATACAGAGCAGTTCATATTTTTCATGTGGTTACCCTCCATCTCGTGTGAAATATATTTCTGCATGAACACTGAACAGAAGCTGGAATTCAGAAGATTAAGTTGCAAAAAATATAGAAATTAGATGTAGATGTGCTTTACCCTGGAGGTACAGATGACTTCTCTCAGGTTTATGTTCATCCAGTTGTCACAGCTGACCAGGTGGCCATTGTATGTCTCTCCATTTTTCAGCTCCACTAGCTAAACACATAAGGGTTAACACAAACAATCAACTACTTAAACATACAGATTTTTATGCACAGTAACAACAGATAAAATCAATTTAATTGGGAAGTACAAGGGGGCAGGAAATTTTATATTAAATTTTTCCTTTCATCTTCTGAGTGACAGATTGCTTATAATGACTCCTTCTACAGACTGACAGTGTATATTTGTACTCACCATGGGATGGTTCTGGGCAGTTTTAAGCAGAGACAGGGGAAGCTGAAAAATAACAGAATACACATAAGAAAATGCAATCTACACCTTGACTTGGATCATATGAACACCCGTCAGTTGGGTATTGGTTTTCAAAACACTAAAAAAGCATTGCATGTTACTTTTTACAAAGAAAAATTCTTTAATCTCCCATAAAATGTCTTCATTTCAGAAACACCCTCTATGTCTGAAATAAAACCAATGAGCTATTCTGTTTTACAACAAATGCCAAACGAGTCGTACAATTGATTCTCACGACAGAATCCACGTGTTTGGAACAAAATTAGACCATGAGACCCTTTTAGTGTTGCAGGATATTTGTATAACCGTGTGTTGCTTCTAAAGCCAATACAGTTCCTTCTCTAAAACGCAATTTCATTTAGCTAAAGCTGCTAAAATTTGTTAGCTATCGTAGCGCCTGTTTCTCAACGCCACATTTACTTAGCCCGTTTTTATAAGCAAACAGTACACTTGATTTATAAATGGGGGGGGAAGCTGACCAACGTCAGCCTTAAGACAACATACTTACCATTGTAATTATATTTCCTTTCGTATTTGAACCTTCGTCAACTAGCACGATTCCCCCAACTATCAAATCTTCTTCTACGATATTGGACGAAGAGTTGCGTATTATACTAGGTCGCCCCCTGGCGTCGAAAATGTATGTGCCTCCCCTGTATCTTCCCTGAAACATAAGTTGTAGGGTTCCAATGAGTGGGTTTCTGTCTTCTCTTGATGCATTGAGGAGTATAAAATGGACAGACCTGATTTTTAAAAAAGAGGTACAGGTAATACCAATGTGAAAAGAGTTCAAATCAAGAGGAGAGTTTTTTGCGTTTTGACGTATTAATGGGTGACTTACCTCAATTTTCAATTCATTCTAAAGCAAAGATCAGAGGAAAAATAGAATGAACAACTGTTAGATTTCCTATACAACTATTTTATCAGTTTCATTCAGCGGCGCTTTCCGGACCGGTCTGGACTGTGGGTGGCAGCATTGCATCATCGCTTTGTCTAGTTTGCCCATTTAGAAAAAGGAAGAAGACGAAGTGCGTCTCTGCCAACGTCATTACGTAAAGAAATCACGCAACTTGCAGAATGAAGGAAAACGGCAGGTTCCTTTTGAGAGAAGGAGAAGGGGCCGTTGGCTGTGAGAGGCTTCGACTCTATGTACAATTCTAGTTTAGCTTGGAGACAGAGAAAGAACGACGAATTTTACTCAACAAGCCAGGAGATGGATAACAACAAACGGACTGTGGTTGTTACAGGTTTGTGTGTCCCTTTTACCACTAATGTCGCGTTTCGTTGCCCCTTCGAGGAGCGGGTGAAGTGGGGGAAAAGTTGCGGAGATGACAGCTGCCCTGTCGTTAATGGCGTCAGGCTGTTCTGCAGTTGTGGAAAAAGGAAACGCGTTGTCTGCTACTTTGACAGTAACTTTACCATCTTTATGTATTTTGAGGTTTCTAGGCTTTGAAGTCAAATTAGCTCTCCTTTTTGGCTTTTGTTGAAAGGCCACATGAACCAATATATCGGATGAGGCTATCATCAATGTAATTATTTAACATTTTATTTTCAAAGAAAACATGATTTGTATTGCCTCTGTAAATGTAATAGCTTGACTGTAGATAATAGATTCAAGCATCGTTTCTAAACACATTAGGTTGAAGACGTATCTCTTTGATCTCAAAGTTAACGCAAACAAAATAGAAGAGGAGTGCCCAGCACTTACTGCATTTTGATTGTAATTGAATGTTGCTGACATTGAAACACAGTTTTATTTTGAAGATTTGAGTTTTTCTTCTTTTCTTTCTTTAAAGTTTCATTCACTGTCAAACTTTTTGGCTAATTCTCAACCCCAGGCTTCTTTACAGACTTGGAGTTGTATTTAAATCAGTGCAAATTAATCATGTATAATTGGTAACCCCAGATAACGTCCCGTTATTTACATCTGACTAATCTGGTTTATGTATAGAAATGCTTTTATTGTGTTTCCTGCTTTAATATTGTTACTTACATTTTACTAGAACAGTTCATATTAAACAATAATCCTAGATTGATTATCACCATGTCTATACATTTTACTAGAACAGTTCATATTAAACAATAATCCTAGATTGATTATCAACATGTCTATGCCACTAGTTAGAGAACAGTTACAGTAATATTGATACATTTGTTTACAGTTTTTTTATGCCATAGTGTATGATTCTGTAATAAGGTGTAATATTGTTCATACAGGATTGTTTTCCCTAAAGCCCACTCAGTGCAGCCCAATTTCTAGCCACATTCACATGTTTATAAATGTACTATGTCTACTATGAGAATTTTTCCAGAAGTAATGGAGGCAGTGATTTTGTGTTCTCAGACACAAAGGAGTGCAGAAACCCGCAGTCCCATTTCATAAAAGATGTGTAGATTGCCTGGGAACAGCACGCTCACAATAGCGGGCTGGCTGGCAGCTGCTGGCCCCTCGCTCTGCTCCTTTTCAGCAGCCTGTCAGACAGACTGATCCTTTCTCCACCCAGCCCCCAGGGACCCACTGACCCGCGGACGGGTGGTGGAGGGGGGGATCAGTCATAGATCCCTATATAAACTAGTCCAAGTGAATATCCATTAGCTCCTCATATATTTATGTCTGTGTTATGTGAAGTGTTGCATGAGGAGTGGTTTCTGGAGACCTGGATAATTAATGGATGTTTTTTTTTTCATATTGATTCTTTTTTATTATTACATTTTCTCCTGAAAGTGAATTGAAAGGGAGATTATATATTTCTTTAATATCCAATTAACAGCATTGTTCATGCTTTTGTCTCCTAATGGCCAATCACAGTTGTGTGTGTTGCATAGCCTTTTCTAAAGCATTTTCATTCACATACCCCCTTTCTATAAAGTTAGGTTACCGAGCTTCTCTGCATTTGTTTTAGGTGAAAAATAAATAAATTCACCAAGAATAAAATTTCACAATCCACTGAATTTCACCTTCACTTTATTTGTCTTTGTTAAAATGTTCACAGTCTCTGATGCTATAATCAGAAACACAATCCATATTAGTGTAATAATCAAACTAACAGACATCTTTTGTAGGTTTTGGGCCATTTGGAGAGCACACCGTCAATGCCAGCTGGGTGGCAGTTCAGGTATTTTTTTTATCCATCCATCCAATCATCATAATTAATAATATGTATCATGTACATTTTTCTATTTGTTTTGGTTGCTGACAGCATTATTGTGAATGGGTTCACTGATTACTTTTTATTATTATTTAAATATAAATACTTGTCCATTCTTTTAAAAAAAGAGAAATGTTGTATTTATCTCTGGATGCTTTTGAACTTGTTTGTGTAGTAGACAGATATGCGATGCTCTGATGGCTGATTCACGCTGTGCAGGAGTATTTGTCAGAGGCTTTATGTGGGGGATGATGGTGGTTGTCAGGGTGTCTAGACGGAGTTGATAAGGATATTAGAGGCAAACAAAAGGGTGCATTGTGGCGGGGTCACATACATGGTCAAACTAGCTTCTTTTCAATACCAGTGAGTGTGTGTGTGTGTGTGACTGGGGGGGTCAGTGTCCAGGATTGCGTGTCCTGCAAGGAGACGGGGGGAGGTGTTGGTTCAGTGCTTGTGAATTTGATATAGATTTTTCTTTATTTATTTATCAGCATTTTTGATTTCCTGTTTTTTTTTCCATAGGGTTTTTATTAATGAGTATATGCACAGTTGACATGTGAATTGTTAAATTGTGGTATGTGGAAATGGCAAGGCTGTTAAGAGATCTCTATTTTGAGGGAAAGTAGCTAGGGACTGAAATAAACCAGTTTCTTATAAAAATGGAGCCAAACTTTTTAAAATTGCATGCTACCTTAAGCTGCACAGAAGCTAGTATGAGTGGCAACTTAACAGGCAAGGAACCAGTACCGGTAATTTACTAAACTAATTTTCAAATGGCTAAATGAAAACACATAAAATGATGCTGTTTCAGTTGTACAATTAAATAATCCATTTGCTCCTTACATTACATATAAGCTCAGCTTAAGAAATTTTCAGTTTGTATGTTTTTATTCATGTTTGCAGGAGCTGAAGAAGCTTGGGCTGGGCAATAATGTGGACCTACATGTATATGAGGTGCCTGTAGAGTACCAGACAGTCCAGAGTTTGGTCCCCTCATTATGGAAGCAGTATCATCCACAGGTAAGAGGAAAACCGGATTTGACCTCCTCATATTACTATATTTTTTTCCTCGTATGTGTCTTTGTGCTGCAGTACTGTTGTTGTAAAAGTTTGATCGACCATGAGAAAAGTAGAATGTAATGTATAAGTATGTTAACCACACTGCACTGAATTACTCGCCATGCTAATGCATCTAGCTCTGAGCTTGAATGTGCAATAAGAGAAACCCTCTTTGAAGACATTGCATGGTAAAACTTTGCTTGGGTGATAGTTTTTGCTCAGATGTGTGTGTTGGCTTATGTAAGGAGATTTTTCAGGTTCTTTTACAGGTGCTTTTTTGGTCTCATTAAAGGGACTTTATGTAATCTTAAGTTTTTTGAACTAGCGACTGGCATCTATGGCTCTTAGCGGCACTGCAGCCTCCACAGTACGCTCGTGCATGACAACCTGGAGCTATTTTCCAGCATGAAATACGATCATTTACTCACCCAGATAGTTTTACTGTAACTTGAACTCCGATCAGTATACATCCGAGATAATGAGAGTGAATAGGACCAGCTCGCGCAGCCTCTAAATACCAAATCTTTTGCCACAAAACTGTTTTATTTCACCAATAATTTGTTATGAATCACCATGTGGCTCTGAGTTGCTTTTTGTGGCGATCCGTCGTTATTTACAGCCATTAAAGGCTCTGTGATGCGTCCCGGAAGTGACGTCATTGAAGCTACCGATTCAAGTTAATGGCTTTTAATAACGCCGGATCGCCTCAAAAAAAAACTCAGAGCCGCATGGAGCTCACAGAAGGATCGGGCCAGCGATTCAGAAAAAAACATTGGTGAAATGAAGAAGTTTTGTGGCAGAAATTGCCGTATTTAGAGGCAGCGCGAGCTGGGCCGTAACCATTTCACATGAACACACTGGACGTTACATCCCCACAAACATCCGCAGGAACTTCTGACCTGAGTTAGGGTCAGGAAAAGAAGATACAGGCTAATAGATGCACCGGCGCTGAACTGCTGAGGCGTCAGTCGGCTCATCAAACCATGTTTTAATTATAAAGGGTCTAATAAAAAGGCTATTGTAAAGGTAGGTTTCAACATCTTACATTTAGTCCCTTTAAGGCCTCAGGTGTTAAAAGGAATGTTGGCAAAATGTTGGTTTTCAAGTAATTTTGACTCTGTTTTTTATGGTTTTCTTTCCTGTCCAGTTGGTCGTTCACGTTGGAGTCTCTGGTATGGCCACCACTGTCACTCTGGAGAAGTGTGGGAGGAATCATGGATACAAGGGTTTGGACAACAGCAGCTTCTGTCCGGATTCACAGTGTTGCATTGTGGGAGGCCCTGACTGTATTAACTCAGTTATTGACATGGAGTCAGTCTGCAAGAGAGTGACTTCCTCAGGGCTGGGAGTAGCTGTTTCTGTCTCCAAGGATGCCGGAAGGTGATATAAATGTGCTTATTGTTTTTCCTTTTTCCTCCCTGTAAGAATAGAATTTAGTTTTTGTTTTTTTTTGTTTTTTTTGTCTTTTACCTCTGCATGCATCTTTTGTTGAGGGTAAAGATATTAACATTGTCATTCTAAATACATGCATCACTCATATTATAATCTTTTTTTTTTAATTATGAGATGCATTCTGGTAGGTTGACAAACACCAGAAGTAAAAAACTTTTTCAAGTACTGTATGGATGTTGTTCATTTTTATTAGAGAACTGAACAAAATCTGTACTTTCAAAATATTGGTAACTATTTTACGGGAATAGTAATTTTAAGAAAAGATATGATAATGAGACTTGTCAGTGATTTTTCCATCTGTCCAAAGTTCCACATTGTGCTTGCACACATTCTGCACCTGCTGATGCAGCACCTCTTGAAGTAAATATGAGGGTAATACAGATGTCAATACAATTTCAGCTTGTACTTTGTCTTTTAGACACTGTTTACAATTGTGTTTGATTTCCTGTAGTTTGCTTCCTGGTTGCAGCATGCAGGTTATTTGAGCTTTGAATCTGTAAAACCTGTATACAGAGCAGCTGAATTATACATTTAAAAGGATGTAGAAGTTGCCACTGTGCTGTGTTTTTTTCTCTGTTTCACCCCCCTGTGCTCAATAAAGCAGAAGACCACCATGTGCAATACAGAGAGTAGATCCGAAAGGACACGCTGTCACGTAAATAAGTTAGAAAACATCATACGGATGAGCTTTTGTAAAAACAAAAGGACAAAGTAGGAAAGTATCTTTAAAGGAGAAGTTCTGTATTTTTTAACCTGGACCTATTTTCTAGCATGAAATACAATCATTTTCTCACCCAGACAACTTGAACTCCTTTCGATCCACTCGCGATCAGCATATATCCATATAATGGGAGCGTTAATGGATCGAACGCTAATGGGTGCAACTTGAAGGAGTTCAAGTTGCACCGAAACTGTCTGGGTGAGTAAATGATCGTACATTTCACCAATGTTTAGGTCCTGATTGAAAAATTCCGAACTTCCCCTTAAAATAACCTGATGTTCTACAGTAGGTTATTTATAGACCCCCACCCCTCCCCATGGTAATGGTTGGGGTAATACTGCTGTGTAGTAAAATTATGGCATAGTGCTTTTGCTTGCCAGAGAGCTCTCCTCACTAATGTCCTCCTATCCTAACAGGTATCTGTGTGATTTCACCTACTACACATCTCTGTACATGAGCCACGGTCGCTCTGCCTTCATTCATGTGCCTCCTATTGGAAAGCCTTACAGCGGGGAAGACCTGGGCCGTGCGCTGCAGGCCATCGTTCGGGAAATGCTGGAGCTTCTGGACCAGGCGGAGGAGAAGATCCACTGCCAGCATCACTAAGTGTCCTCCAAATGCCAACCAGCCTCTCCAACCCTCACCACATAAGAGAAATTGCACTTGACCACAAGTTGCCAAACTTCTTGTTTTGTTTTTGTTTATTTTTACCTTTTTTCTTTAATTTGACGTAATCAATTTTCAGAGACTAGGGTGTTTATCATGTATGTCTGTTCTTGTTTTTTATGATGTATTGTTACACCTCATTCAGTCATTCAGTGTCTCCCAGTGTTGAGTGGGTAAAATGGGAGTCTCCAGACAAGCCGTGGTCACATTGAAATCTCAGCTTTTATCAAACTTCCAAGAAGCATTTTGATTTTAGGGTTTAATATATGACTTTAAAAAAGAAAAAGAGAGAAATTGAGAACACAGGAGCACAGAGCTGCTTGCATGTGTTCATATGCAGTCACAGGTGGGTCTGGAGAGGATGGATATTTTCTGATGTTTAAACCCAAATGTGACTTCTATTAATGCACCTTATAGAGTTAGGGTTATTCCGATGTTATAGAAGGCACATTTAGGGAAATATAGAATCAAAATGCTTCTTTCACAGATGTTTCCATCTATAATTTGGGCTTTGTTCTGTAACAGTGTGTTTCGTTTGGCAGGTGTTCATACCATTATATATTTACATTGTTAACGTACATAATACATTATGGTACAAGTGAAAATGTTTAGTAGTAAACCTTTTGCTAATTTTGTTGTTCTTCACATGCTTTCTCTTTCCCAGCTGTCCTGAGCCCACCTGTCCTGTTTCCTGTTTGATGTTGAATTATTTCCTGAGTTCTTTTTCTTTATAAGAAGTTGTAAATTTGCCTTCATTTACAAAGGTTATTTAAATCAGGGAACGGGTTGGTTCCAGCTCATACTTCCCCAGTTTTTTTTTGTTTGTTTTTTTTTTTGGCCCAGTTCTGACAGAAAATAAAAAACAAGTCTACCCCACAGATCTGGCCCTGGGGTGTGCAATGTTATTTTCCAGATCTCGTTCACCGAATATGTACAAAGTCCATGTCATGGTTTTATTATGGCTGCACAACTATTGGGAATATTTTGGCTTTCAAGTTCAAATAATAGACTTTTCTTTCTGGCTGCATGAAAAGAGAGTTTAAAGGAAAAGTATGTAAAGCTGCAGTAAACTAATGTGTTGTACAATCTAAACTGTCTATCAGTTACTTTTCTATTTTATATACTAAGGGAGTGTTTGTTAGACGTACACTAGGGAAGAGTCTGTCAAACTGCACACAGATGCTGACTTAACCAATATTTGCAGTTGTCTGTGTGTGAAAATGCCTAATGACTTGTATCGAGAAGATGTTTCATCGAGGACAGTACAGAATGCAAGAAATATGCAATTCAAGACCAAATTCATATCTATTTCTTCTTTTTATAGTTGTGCAGTCATAATTATTACGTCTTGATCAAAGCTTTCGTTTATCCTCTTCAGTGAATCAGATATTGTTAATTTAGTTATGTCAAAAGTGGATCTGATGAAGTGGGAAACCCAAGTTCAGTCAAAATTGGGCCTTGACTTTTATTTCTGTTGCACTTTCTGTTTTTGTACATCAGTTTACTTAATCTGGAATTTCTCAAACACTGTGAAAGGTTGTTTTTTTTCATGTATATAAATATTTGTTTTCTGTCACTTTAACTTGAAACATGTAGCTATTTAAACAAACATCCCATTTTATCCTTCTGTCTCCCAATGATCATGGAGATCTATGTAAGAAATGCTTTATTAGTGAGTTTTAATTACTCTTTTATTTCTGAGCTTTCTTTTGTTTCTCGCTTGTTACATTATTAGCAGAAAGTCCCATCATCGTGTGCATGATGGTCACACTCCTAGGTGTGAATTAGCGGGTTTTTTTTATGGTATTTTGTAAATTGGGTTTTCTTCTGTTTTACTATGTAGACCAGAGTCTCCCTGACTTCTGAGCAGGCAAGACAGCCTATGCCACCTCACACTACTTCAGCTTTATTGGAGTTAGTAGAAATGTTAGTATCAAATGGTCTATTTACACCCCATCAGTAACTGGTTTAGCCCAGCAGAATCTTGAGGAAGACGGATGTAGTTTTAACTGATCTAGCTAGGCTGATAATACTTAAAAGTGTTGAAAGTGTAACATCAGTTGTTAAGAAAGTTGTAATTTTATGGCTATTTTGGACAAAATTTACATACAATTTAAGTACTGTAGGATCCCAGAGCTCTCACCTGAACTCGTAGCCGACCTAAATTTTGTTGTATTCTTTGTTATTTAACACATTTGTCATATGGTTCATAAAATCTTTTGAGTTAGTAAACGTAGTTCAGTTTTCACTGCTAACGTCTTAGTGTAACTTTGTGAGTGCTACGTTGTGAAAGGGTTGTAAAGAAGCTGTCTGCACAATTTTTGCCTCAAGTTTACCTATGAGGTGACCCCTGACCCCCAATTCTCTCCTGTGCCTTGCTGTCATTTGTGTTTCCTGAAAAGGCCTTACTAATTCTCAGTGGGTCAGTTCAAAGATATTACTAATGCTGTGCAGTCAGATGTGTGGCTACCTCAAAAATACTTCCTTTTTTTGTATTTCACTGTGTGCTCTGTTGTACACCAACATTATGGCTCTGTGATATACTGTGAGTTCCTGTGTTTAGGATTATCCTCTCAAAGGTTTCTTCCGTATCATTAACAACGTACTGTTAACATTGGTAATCTTGCTTTGTAAAAGAGGCTTTGAAATAAAGAAAACTAAAGAATACATGTATTATCTTTGTTTATTTTTGACAAGTATGAATTGATAGGCCGCCTTACTTTGTAATCATGATGACTTGCTTGTGTGTGAAGATGGGGTTAAACCACTTTGAAATGTACATGTGTCAAGGAGGCACCACTCTTGTAATAACTTGAGATGTCTTTACTTCTGGAAACTTTGTAACATGGAGGTCTTTCATATGTAAGAACACATGGTTGCTAAAGCAAGGCCACTGGATATTTCTTTTATTTTCGTAGTTTCCTCTTAAACATGCCAAAAGGTTTGGTGAGCATAGTGTGAACTGATCGTTCGTGACAGGAGAAGAGTCGCTCAGAAAGTTTACCAAGAAAGAAAACCCATTCACCTTCATTTGGAGTTGTAATTGTATGACACAAAATTATCTTCATGCAATTTTCCCACCAAACGTAAAACAGTTCATGCAGCCCTAGAACTCTGTGCAGGTCGTCCGTCTCGCAGAATAAGGGTCTTCTCTCTACCACTAAGACTCTGGCACTAGCAGGCCATTAAAACATCAGCTGCTGCTGACAGCCATGCTTTGTTGATTTTTTGAGAAGGTGGGATACAGATTTCACAGTCTAAGCAAACTTCTCCCTACTAGTATGAGGACCCTGACTCACAGTCCCATCTCCAACAGGAAGGCCTCACAGGGGAGGAGGATCTTTGAGGATGTAATCCGGCTTTTGAGATGACTACAGTGCAAACGTTTACTTTTAATGTAGCTATAACTTAAGATATGTCCCAGATAACTGTCAATATGTCCATCAGCAATGGCATTTACGGCGCTGATAGTGTCCCTCTTCAGTGAGAACCATAGACTGTAAAAGGAACCTTCTAGTCCGTGACTCACATTGGCCATCTATCTATCTATCTATCTATCTATCTATCTATCTATCTATCTATCTATCTATCTATCTATCTATCTATCTATCTATCTATCTATCTATCTATCTATCTATCTA
>JAVQJG010083325.1:0-12670 GCA_036024015.1 Craterocephalus amniculus | reverse complement strand
ACAATGTTTTCGAATGGCCATCTCAGTCCCCAGACCTGAATATTATTGAAAATCTGTGATGTGATTTAAAGCAGGCTGTCCATGCTCGTAGGCCATCAAATCTGACTGAACTGGAGATGTTTTGCAAAGAAGAATGGTCCAAAAAACCTTCAACCAGAATCCAGGCACTTATTGGAGGTTATAGGAAGCGTTTGGAGGCTGTCATTGCTGCAAAAGGAGGATCTACTAAATATTGATGACATGTTTCTGTTGGGGTGCCCAAATTTATGCACCTGCCATTATTTGTTTAATTAATTATTGCACATTTTCTGTAAACCCAATAAACTTCATTTCACTTTTCCAATATCACTGTGTTTGTCTGCTATATGATATATTTAACTGAAATTGATGATCCAAACAACCAGTGATTTATAAAGAAAAATCTTGAAAATGATCATGGGTGCCCAAACCTTTGCATATGACTGTATAACCTGATCTCAATCCCAGTGCTCTGCATTCATCATAAAAGGCAAACAACCACATGGACAAAAAACTGGTGATACATCTGCTATTCATTTTACTCAACAGTTTAATGCTAACACTGATTCAAATGCAAACAAATAAAAAACCAAGCCTTGAATGTGCATTAAGCTAGTATTCAATTTTAATTTAATTTCAAACGACAGCTCAAACACAAATTTTTCAATGTTTTTGAAGAACAAAACATAGAAAAATTCAAAGAATAATAATATCTTCTCTGGATTTAGTGTTACCAGTAACTACTTTGATGTACAGTACCTGGTAGTTAAAAAGAAAAAGGTACTAAATAATATACAATTATTTCTTAATTATATTAAGGCTACCCAACAAAATGAGAAAGCGCTTTTAAAAAGTAGAATAAATAATAATAATGAAAAAAACTTTTAAAAAAAAACTCTTTCATGGCAACTTTACACTCCCATAACAGCTCACCAAATGACCTAGATGCAAACATCTGTCTACAAACATTGATGCCTCATTTCCACGGGTCGCTACGGTTCATCACGGCCCTGAATTGCCCAGCCCATTCAGAAAAGTGTTTTCACTGCAATTTCGATAACCGCCCGACACGCAGGATTTTGAAAAAATGCCTAGCATGACCTCAGACTCGAGCAACACCAACTCTCTATGTAAGTTTTATTCCTCCAGCTCATTTTACATGAAGACATTTTACAATGCACTACTAATTCATCAATAATAGTGTGGACAGTTACCACCTGCTGTTATTGGACATCTTCCTTACCACTCCAATCAAATCCCCGCGTCCATACTCTCCTATCAGCTCTTTTTTGCCATCCTCCTTCATGATGACAGAGCGCAGTCGACCACTCAGCACTATGAAAGTACTGTCCGATTTCTCTCCCTGCCTAGCAAATAAAAATTACACAAATAATTACATTTACTCAATCATTAACTTGCATCTCTCATTTGTTACTAGGTCTTCCTAAACAAGCATGCAGTAATGTCTTCACAAGTTGACATCAATGTATTAACAAATGTTTTCAGCAGAATACCTGTAAACAGCCCTGCCAGCCTCCACAGCCATCCAATCCAGAGCAAAGTCTATCTGTCTGACGAAAGAGGACATCCTCCTCGACACCGTGTGAGCAACATTCAAAACTACTTTTGGCTCCACACGCATTATCCTGAGGAATCAGCAAAAAAACAAAAACAAAGCAAGAATGAAAACTCTTGCTCTCTGAAGAATAATTAATCAGATTAATATTTTTTCCCCTATATGCAAGTAACCTCTTTCAATTTATAATTCAGGTGATGTGTGAAAATACGCCCATGTGACTCACTCATAGAAGTGGGTTTTGGATATTGAGAGGAAGCTGCAGTCTCGCTGAGCTCGAACAGTAAATATGAGCGGCTCTCCGGTCAAGACAGCAAGCTGACCAACCAGCTCTCCAGGATGTGTTACAAACAGGCGTGTATCTTCTTCTCGGTCTATCATCCGCTGGTAAACATGGAGGAGGCCTGAAATCACAAACTGGATGCTCACCTCCTAAAAACACAAACAACACAAATGAGAGAAAAGCTCTTCACAACTTGAAGCTGAATGCGTATTGAATTTCCCTCTTGGTTAATTTAGCTTATTTTAATTTTATGCCCTCGAGGCATGCTACATGGTTGGAAGATAGCCAAGCTACAGAATACTGATTGTGAGAAAACTAGATTGAATATATGAAACCTTGAAAGTAACTTGTAACAGCTATGGAAGTCTAACCTGGTCTCCCTGACGGGCTACCACAGAACCAGCTTTTACATGGTGAAGGGTCACTCTTCCTTCAAGAAGACTGGGGTCCTGAAAAAGAAAAATATATGCTGAATATCTGTATCAGTATGTAAATATGTTATTATATATCCCATGTTTAAAATGTAAAACAATTCTGCATTTACCTGCAGCTGTATGACTCCCAGTAAGTCCCTCTTAGCAGCCTGGTAGATTGCGTTGCTCTTACTGAGGTGGACAGCGTCAGACTGCCCTCCACTGTCAGTATAGTGAAATACTTCAGATGGTGTGTGCTGCATTGTAACAATCTTCTTCAGAGTGGACTACAGGGACAAGCACAAGAAGATATTTTTATAGGTGAATAGGTAAGACTGTAGCATAAGGTGCAGCAGATGTGGGGATATCCTACACCATCAACACAGCAAATCTTTTTATGTTACCTCAGTGTAAAGAAGTCTTACTTTGTGAGTGACAGGACTGGGTGGAGCCTCCTCTATTGTGACTCGAGCTCGTTCACAAGCCATGTTTAGGTCATTTCCTGTTGGTCAAGATAAAATGACAAAAACGGAGTTCAAATACAACCACGAGGTCTAAGGCTGTCAAATGAGTGATGGTGACAATTCTCTGAAGGAGAATTAATATGGCGACGATGTATTTGTTGATGAGATTTGTATAAGACAGCTTTCCACCTGTGCTGTCAGTGGGCATTGAGATGGATCGCAGCCTCTTGTAGCTGTTTGAAGGACTGTCCTTTACGCCATCTGTTTAGTATAAAGCAAAGCATCAAATCACAGCTCAATTTTATACGTGTAAGTAGTATTTGTATGGAATTCTTTATGTCCATCTGCGTTTGACCTGATTCTGCTCCGCTGTCAATGGCAATAGCAGGTAACTCGTCCTGGAAGTGAAGACGACGAGTCATCTTTCCTGAATTTGCATCGGCAATCACGTTATTTATATTGGACAAAGGCACAGCTTGACTCTCCTGTCAACCAAACAAAAATGGGTTATAAACTATTTTTTAAAACAAAAGTTAAAAGTTTTCTAATTGAACAAATAAAGTGAAACATGGTATAGTGGGTAAAGCAAGACCATTAGGTGTGATTGGGCTGGTTTGTAAACTGTGTTCACCAGATATTTCATTATGTAAGGTTGATAATAAAGCTTATATAAAAGCTTCTTAAAAGTTCTGAGGCTCATTTTTGTTAAGAAAACAGGCTCTGTATGTCCAAGGTTTACCGTGGATCATGGTTCACAAAACTAAATACCAAGATTGAATAAGTTGTTGTCGTTGATTGTCACCTATCAGCAAGGTGGTGCTCGACTGATGTTGCGGGATATCATCAATGTCCTGTCCTAGGTATGGCCCGCATGAACCCATACTCTAACGCCGTATTAAAGAGTCCCAGTCCGACTAGCGTCTAACAGAGTATTTATTACAGCAGTTAGATTACTGTACATGGCACAAACTAACAGGCCGGGGGAGGTAGAGAGCTCCTCTCTACCTCCCTCCCCAGTATTTTATAGCATATTGAACCCCCCCTTCTGCAGACCTCATGACCATCAGCTTATTGGCTATTTTCTTCAAAATTGCCAACTTTTATTGAAGTTCAACTGTACTTTAATTGAACATTTTAGGCCAAATGGCAATTAATATCTATTACAATAAAAATATCTAAAGCCATTAGGAAAAGGAAATCTTTCCACAAGGGATTATTTAAACAATAAAATAACAATAATAATCATGATAAAGTAGTCAGAAGAAATCCAGTTTTAAAGGTTACTGCCCTCCCCATTATAATATATAATAATAATATTAATATTATAATAATTTCTATTCATTTTTTAATGATGCTGTGCTTAATGTTGTGTGAACTTAGCCTGCGTATGGGACCAAATGTGCACATGCCTTTCTGTGCTTGTTTATGTGTAACTTGATCAAAAGCTAATCTCCAGTATTTAGTATGAGCCTCTGTGTGACTCTGTGTATACACACACAAATATGTGTGTAGCAATTAATTCTCCTCTTACCGGATTGAAGAGCTCAGTTGTTAGACCCAGATAGTTATGTAACGCCAAAAAGGTCACTCGCTGGAGGCGCACCATGATTATCTGCAACGCAAACAAAAATCAAACAGGCAAGCAGAGCAAAACATGGAAATTATTTTGCAATGAAGTTCTAACAAGAAGAAAATCTAGCAATTCATTTACACTGCATGCTTATTATGGGGCACTTTATTACCTGAATGACGCGCACAAGTGTTTCTGGATATTTCTTAAAAACTGACTCAAAAGCTGATGCTGGTAAACGGAGGATCGTAGAGCGAGTTGCAGCTCGCGTGGATACAGTCTTATATGGAGCTGGATAACCCTAAAAAATAAGGGGGAAAAAATTAGGAAAAACGTGCATCACACAGAAAAAAAACGTCACAAAAATCACATTAAACAATATCTTTCACTTTAATGTTTAACAACAGAAATAGAGCTTTGAATAGCATGGTTAACAGGACAAATAATTTGTACTCACCCCAGTTATTTACAATAATTCTTGAGCCTCATTAACACTTGTCTTACAGTACAAGTACGTGTAATATAGCTTCAAATTGTTTGTTTATGCTTGCAATAGTCACAAACACTTTCTTACCCCTGGGCAACAGAGTGTAAATACACATAAACCATGTAGCAGAGACTGTGTCCAATCGGCTGTGCTTTAAGGAAATAAAAAGGATCACTTGACCTTACACTACGCAACCTTACTCACACACCTCATCTTGTTTGCTGCTGCCATTTAAGCTACTTGTATGCCTTAAACTGTTATTTGTGAATGTGTAAATTGCCATTTACTTTTAATTGCTTTTGTGTTTTTTTTATCCTGTGTATACGGTTTTCTTTCTGTCTCTCTTAATTATCCTTTCTCAAAGTGTGTTTATAAGAGTTACAGAGGGTAGAGGGTAGAGACAACTTCAATTTTGTTGTACTTGTACCACAATATAGCCTATTCTATACAAAAGTGTAACTTACTTTCAGGGAATATATCTGAATATATCTAAGTGTTTACATACTGCAGAGTATTTAATCAGAATTAAATCTTTTGGACATGCAAAAGGAAAGGCATGACTGTTTGCTAATCTGTCTAAAATGTTGCAAAAGAAAGAAGAAAACTCTTGCTTTCCCAACTCCCTCAGCCCTCCCCACCCCCCAAGTACAACGACATAACTCGACTTCTCCGCATGTCTATTAACTAGCATGGAGTAAGAATGGACCTTGACAAATCAAATCTGGCTGTACCATGTCCAGAAGCCTGTGAATGAAACTCAAGAAATTTCTCAACTGCATTTCTGTTCGGGAATGAAGCCCTGTTAAAATATTTAGTGGATATGTTCAATAATTCTTAACTTTTCTAAGATCTTCAACAAAAAAATGTCCACATTCTCACAAAGCAGAGGTTAACTGCCATTATGTTTTTTCAATGTTTTGCTCACCCTTCCTCAATGTGGCTATGCATGGGCAGGAAGAGCACATTCATTCAAATTATAGAGATGCTATCACAATTTAGCCATTCATATTAGGTGTCTTTATTCAAATTTGACTGTTGTTATCTACTTAGAAGTGTTCCTTGTGAACACATCTAATAATAACATGAAACTGAAAAAGATCAGGATTATTCATCTTGATTTTTATAGGAAACTATAAAAAATGATTAAGTGAATTTCATAAAAATAGGAAACTGGATAAAATACATATGTGTTAGCTAATTAATACTCATGTGATGGCTATTGACACACTACTGAATTGAATGTACACAGTCAGAGCAAACTGCATTGAAATAATAAAAAGGAGCTCACAGTGATGATGTCCAGAATACTGAGGAGGCTGTGGACACTGTCTCCTGGGTGCACATCCTTCACCACTGGTTCAGTGCCATCCTTTTTAAAAATAAATAAATACATCATTAATCATAGTCTTCACAACAATGAAACAGGGTGTGTATTCAAACTAAAGTAGATGCACATATTTTCAAATCATGACAGATTAAAAATAAATGGTGCTTCCAAAATAACCAAATATATCTGACTAGAAGCTGCCTTAGCGCCCTCTGCTGTTCAAATTTTCTCTTCACCCATGCATATGAGCATTGGAAAGAAAAGTTGAAAATATGCTGTCTCTGCATAAAGCACAGTGCACATCTTGTACAAATAAATAATAAGTGTAATCGCTGTAATGCAATACCACCTAAAATGTCAAATGTAATGTAAAACTGAAACTGGGCTCTTCCATTTTGAGGTCAATCTTTTTTTTTTATTTATCCAACAAGTTTTCCAGGACATTTTTCATGCTAGTCACATACATTCTCTTGGATGCAGAGCTCAAGTCGACCATCCTGAACCACATAGATGCTGTCATCGTCATCTCCAGGCCTGAACAAACTTTCACCCTCCTGCAGCTCAATAAACACCATGTGGCGACACAGCTCCAGAAACAGAGGCTTCTCAAAATGACCCAAGACCCTACAAGAAGATGCAGGATACAAACACTTTCATAAGAAATTACTAGGAGAATAAATATTTTGATAAAGCTGGACATTGGTCTACCTGACATTTTTCAACATATAGAGGACTTCTGAGGGCAGGTTTGAGCTCTGGACATCAAACTCTGTTAGATCAGCCTCCAATAAGGACGGAGGGGGTTCCTTGGGCTGTAGGGTTGGAGGGTCTTTACGGATCCTCAGGATTCTGTTGGAACAAAAATAAATTAATTAAAAGCCAAACATTCACTCAAAATTATCAATAAATAACTATGTTCAACAGAAACGTTAAAAAGACTAAAATTGGAGAAGTATTTTTCATACTTGCGAGCTATGCTCAAAACTTTGGTTCTTTTGCGTATCCGCTGCGGTTGCTTAGACACTGCGGTAGATGAGGAAGGAGGAGTTGAAGACAGTGTTTGGACCTTAGAAAAGCAGGAACAGAAACAGTTTTTTATTGTGTGCAGGCAGCAGTAAGCCAAATGAATGTAGGAAAATTTTAAATCTGCTTGATGTAAATACAGAGATCACTACTCACAACTTGGTGATGGTATCCAAGAAATGTATAAGTCTTGCTTCATACTGATAATGTTTGTAAAGTAACTGGCTAAATAAGGCTGCTAACATAGCCTACATACACGAGTAAAACTACATGCAAACACCATGATGGAGCTGAAATGTATTTAATGCATTTTATTGAATGCATAGAAAAGTATCCATTTTGGCATTTTGCACAACTAAAAAGTACTTTTCATTATTTGATAAACAGTTACTTTGATTTCAGCCTACTGTTTTAGTGTAATTGTGCTGCTGACCCTTATTAAAAGTGCTTTTAGTCGTCTAAGCTAAAATTTAGAATACTTTCTTCAATCACTTGCCAAAACTAAATATCAAGATGTTGTGATATTGTGATTCTAGTAAAACAAAAATGGAGATATAAAATTTGGCCCATGTCAACCAGCCCTAACAAGTAGAGATAAATAAAAAAAAGAAAAGACCTTTCGCATTATCTTCCTTCCATAGAATAGCACTTTATCTCGTTTTCTGAAGCGATAATGAGGCACTCCAGGCTGCTGTTCACCTTGTTAGAAAAAACATAAATAAAGTTATTTGGACAGGAAATCCTGAGGACAATAAAAGGAAAAAACTGTTTTCACTGAAGGCAAAATGATAAGATCTTCATAAAAACAGAAAATATCACAAAAAGACACACAAAATTAAACTGGAATGACTCACGAGTAAGTTTGAATCTCCTATAGAGGAAAAGCACCACAATCCCAATTAGTGAAACTGCAACTGCTGCACCGAGCAGCACACCGGTAAGCTAGACAGACAAAACAACAATGGTCACATGAGACGCAGTGTTGGGGAGCTCCAAACAAAACATTTCCACAGTGGCTTCTGTGGAAACATTATCTTTCAAAGTCCATTTGGTTAAATGATTCATGCTGATTTTAAGCAAAAATTGAGAAAGCAATAAGTTTAGATCTTATAAAGCTCTACTGTACCCATACAAACACCTAAAACTGTACAAAGAAAGCAGCCCAGACAATCAAACCAATAATAACATTAGTGTATATAGGCTGACTGAATGTAAATTTCATACCATGGTGGTTTGCATCCTCTCCTCCACAAACTGTTGCACTCGAGCCTTCAGGTCGCTCCTGCTGTTCATCAGCATCTAAACATAATACAGGGTAGCACTACTTCTTAAAAACAGTTTTCAAAAGTAACATATTGATGACTTTTATCTGTCTGTAGATCTGTCAACACTAATATGAGGTTACCCTTTCTTATGTCTCTCCATTCACGTATTAAAATAAAAAGTTACGCTTACTGTACTGGCCCACTGACACGGGAATCCATCATCTTGACGGCAGTCCATCCTGAAGTCCCTACACACGACAATGCTCAATCCAGATCATAACGAAAACTATGTTGACAAAGCAATGAAGCGTTATACTGTATGAGATGTTACCAAATTAATGGGAGCATTTTAAGTTGTTGGGACGAAAATTGTCAGCGTGGAAACTGGGCTTATGCATTAGTAGCATTTGGCAGCAACAGCTGTAGTTATCTAGCTTTAATTATAGCTTCAATATATTAGAGAATGCAAAGCTTGTATAGAAAAAAGTCAACTACAAAGTGACGAAGTGCTGACATGATTTTACATGGCTAAATAGCCAGAATCAGCTAACATTAGCTTAAATAACATCAGCTAGCAGCCCCCTGCCCGACGTTAACGTCGATCTTACCGCTTAGAAGGAATAACCAAAGTTAACAACACAATCTAGACTCATGAATTCTTCCGGAAACAAGAAAAACAACGCTTACTTCCTGGCGATTTCTTCAGTATTTCTTTGAGCTATTTACATCGTTGAACAGCTACTGAAGTTAGCTACTAGCTAACAAAGTTTTCTTTATGCTGTCATTTGCTTATTAGCTCCGCCCTTGTCTGCTGTTGCCTTGGTATCGCTTAGTACGTAGCCAATCAGAGCCATGCTCAGCACATTCATGCTCAAACGCTGCCAACAATTTCTGAAACTGGTCACATGATTCGTTCTTAAACTTAGGCCCACTTATTGTTTTTATGCTTAAAAATTTCTGAAGAGGAATCAGAGACGTCAAGGTTCTGTGACATTGTTGGTATGAGCAACAATAACCCAGTGTGTAGATATTTGTGTATACTTTTAATCTATTTATTAATCTATTATTGGAGATTATTAAAATGCTAAAAATAATAATAAGTAGATAGATAGATAGAACTATGAAGATTTTATAGTCTTTCAAAGATTATCAGCTATCAGTGTCATCAGCTGGTATGCTCAGTTTGTCATCTCTTGTCATGGTGAAAAATCTGTAGTTATATAGGCCCACTGTGAAAATAAGGAGTATCCCAGCTGAGCAGTGATGACAAATTCATGTGGGTCATTGATATTTTTCGAGCAATATCCTACAATCTTACACAACAGTCATGCAATGACATACAACTTTTTGAAACGAGTCCTTTAATAAGACAGAAATATTTAAAACATTTCTTTGCCATTCATCATTTGGTGAAAAGAAACTCATATCAAAGAAAGATAAAACTGTGATATCACTGAAATACAGCCATTTATTTCAACATGTAAAAAACTTACATCAACTCAAAATAATTGATTCATATATGCTATTGTCAAAATCATTGCTTTGAGTAAAAACCACACACAAACAGGTATAATATAACTGCTCTTTAGATTTAAAGCTTTTCTGTGGACGGGTAACATAAAAGCCACATTACCATAGCCAATTGTTCAGTACCTATTTACAAAACTGCTTGAAGGTACAAAAAATAATATGGTGCTGTAAACATTTCATCATCCTGACTCATCATTTTAATACAGTCCTTTCATATACAGTTCATGCCACTTTGTCCATGTTTAGCGTATGTAGCATCATCTTTTACCCTAGATTTATTTATTCAGGTACTTGGCCACAGAGTGGTAGGCAATGAGAATCTCTGAATCATTTGGGCAGGTGTAGCGAAACTCATCTTGCTTGTAGGCATTATCGAGGTAACGTGTCAGCCCCTTCAGCTCTGTAGGGATGTCAAAGTTGCGGTACTCCTTACACACAACCTGAGAGGGAAAATAGTTTTATGAATTTCAGGGGGGATATGTTCAGTATTAGTCTCCTTACATGATGTAGAACACAACTTTCCCTTCAGTGAGTATGTTTTTCTAAACAGAGGACTTTTAGACTCTTCACCTTTACAATGTTGAGTTTGGGGAGCAAGTTGCAGTCTGCCAAGGTGAAGGCGTCACCATCCAGGTACAGACGTGAGGACTCATTGGCGTTTGGGTTCAGGTCCAGCTCATGAGGGAGAGGTGTCTCAAGGTACATGTTCAGCTTCACCAGAGTTGACAGAAATTTCTTCTCTAGCACTGAGAGACAGAAAGATGCCAACACAGACTTTTGTTACCTTTACGGTAACTTTAAATAACTGAAGTGACTAATGTTTTTTTTAAAGGCTTGTCTTACTGTCATTTAACCCAGGATTGGGATTCTTAATGTATGCTGAAAATTTCCTGAAGATGTCGTCTCCAGCACCATTGGACTCTTTGTAGCGACAGCACAGTTTTGGGTACCTTCCATTGGTGAAGCAAAGGCATTATTTCATTGTCCAGTGTGTAGTTTCAGATATCTCTAAAGGATTGTGCAATGTCTACTTGTTGTGTCATACTGGGTTACATAGAAAACATAGTTCTTTGCAAAAAATGTCTTTAATATGTAGACACAACAAAATTGGAAATCTTAAAGACTGAGAGGAAACCCTGAGAAACTATTGCTGAAGATTAGTTTTAAAAATCACAACATGCTGTAAAAAAGGTGTAAGGAAATGAACAGTGGGTTAATATTTTAGCATTGCACTGCATATGCATGTGTTAATGATGTTCTCCACTCACTGAGGGGGAGCTAATTTCTCTTCCAGGAACTCCTCGATCTTATTAGTGTCTGTTTTCACCTCTTCATTGTAGAGGAGGAAAGGTGGCTGAGAACCTGGGGCCAAAGCTTTCAGCACATCTGGTGCCCTGAAACAAGACAAAAATCAGCACATCATCAAATCTGATCTGACAGAAAAAGCTATCTAAGTCAGGTGTGTTGCAGCAGGGACTTATCTAAAAACCTGCTTGACACCTCTGTAGTAAGAAATGAGGATCCAGAAAAATCCACTCATTTTGATAAAATTCTAGGATTTTTTTTATCAACTGTGTGATATCTAGAATCAACGAGGTAAAGCTCAATGTTTGTCTGAAGAAAATCCCATCACAGGTTGTCAGACGTTTTTTTATTTACAACTCCATTTCAGGTCCATTTCAGGCAAATCTGTGAAAAGTGATTGGGTATTGATGAAGTACATACTGATAATGGAACATAGTATAGTGAAAACGCAACTCAGAAGTTGTTTAGGGTTAAAGTTCTCGTGGATTATCGGTATCTAAGAAAGACCCATATTTAGGGGCTACAAGGCCCACTAGAGGTTTTCAAGTGTCTTTATTATAGAAGTTAGGTAATGCAATACAGAGATCTCAGGGGAGGATGGCTGGAGAGATGTTCACCAAAGTCTTTTCTGCAGCTGGCTAAAAGGCTCTCCTAGCTCAACCTAGTCAGTCACTCTGATGACCACTCCTTAACTAGTTATTTTCCACAACAAAGTAAACATTTAGCTAAGGTTCAGTTCATTGATCTCACTAATCAAGCTCCAATTCTCTCTTCAGACTAAACAAGACGCAGAAGACTCACAAAAACAAACAACAACAAGGGACAGCTCTGGTAAATGCCAAGCAATGAATCATTGCTAGGCGGAGGTGGGGACACATTCTTGCTTTCAGACGTTTGGCAGTCATTGTCATAAAACAAGTTAATGACAAGTGTCAGCAACTGAAATTATATTCATGCCTATTTCGATTGAAGTTTCATAAGTACTGACCGCTGCGATTGCCACACATTAGAAAGTCCTCTGGTTTTGGCTCTGGCTTTATACAATGTTCAGGAAGTACACCTTCCTGATAAACACCAATCTATCGAAGCTGGAAAATCTATTGATGTCACAATGCCTCTTATACAACACAACCATCACACCACCCATCCTATTCCCATCCCTTTCAAGGCCAGCCAAGAGATGTTATCCCACCCCTATGTCCTGGGACTACTTGAATAAAAACCACATATCCTTGTAGCCTGGCTATCGCGACTATAATGAGAGCATATAGTCTGGCCAAGACTAATACAGAAACTGTTTCTCAGAAGGTACGGTTGACCCGTCTCCTTCAAATGTCGCTGTTTGTGATTAGTCGAAGCTTAAATCAATCAAAGTTTAAACCAATCAAGCACTCTTTTCTCTGACTTGT
>JAVQJG010083324.1:0-18188 GCA_036024015.1 Craterocephalus amniculus | reverse complement strand
ACACACACACACACACACACACACACACACACACACACACACACACACACACACACACACACACACACACACACACACACACACACACACACATACATTTTTATGTAATATGCAGTTATAAGCAAAGGGGAGATTTACAGGCACAGCTCCCATCACTGTCATTTGCCTACCAGATTGTGTGGTTTTGACTGAATAGCAGGCATGAAAAAGACACATTTTTCTAAATGAGGTCAGGGAACTTTTTTTTTAAGCTTACCAGACAAACCTGGACATGATTTGCCAGCAGTGGTCAACTTCCCGAACGTGAAAATTAAAACACATTAGGTTTTTTTTTTCCAATATTGATGACAAATCCTGAGTTTCAGTGGTTCTGCATGTGCAACTTTTTGACAGAGTGTTACTATCAGTACTGTTATTGAACAACAATGCCAGCGTATGGCCATGATCTGCCTTCCACTATGATGGTTTGGAGACAGCTGTTTGATACTCCCACTCTGGTCATGCTATCAGAGGCAAGATTTCACCATGCCAGCTGATAGTGTTGTATGTGACATTTCCATTAGTGGGGTTTGGAGACCAAATCCCTGAGGACCGCCTACACTAAAAAACGCCCTAACGATCATGTGCATCGGGTTTTGTGTACATGCTATTGTTATGACGCAGACAGTAATGCTATTATTCAATTTTTGCTTTCAGTTTGTTTATTGCATGTTGGTTGAATGCTGTTTTCATTTATTTTTCTTTAAGTGTGTGTGTGTGTGCGTGCGTGTGTGTGTGTGTGCGTGCGTGCATAATCAAGAGATCTCTGTGTGTTTGTGTGTGCTTTAGTATCCTCGTTCCGAGAAGTCACATGACACCCCCCCCCCCTGCCTGCCTTTCGCTGGGCTGTTTCTCAACATACCTTTCGTTGAGGTTCAGAGGGTAGTTTACAGGGACTTTCCCTTCCTGCGCGTGCTTCTCTGTCGGTCTATCTCTCTCCCCATTGTCTCTATCTTTTTTTTAACCTCGCTTTATATACCTTTTTTTTGAGACTTTTGTTTTAACCAAAGCTGAGAAACGGACTATTATCTCTAATAACCGCCGACAACATTGACGTAAGAGTCTGTGATGTTTAGTCGTGAGGAAGCCCTGCAGTGTTCTCTGCAAAGATTTTTGTGTCTTGGTGTTCCACCTTCCTTGATGCTTGGCACTGCCTACAGCCAGGGGCTGTTTTCATGCCCATAAACCACCTCTACATCTTTTCACCCCATTCATGTTGAGCGGATAATTTACTAAGAATGCAAGTCTATGCGGACAGACTCAGGGGAAAGAGAAGGGATTTTCCCTTGTTATCCTGTCTTTTCCCTGGACTACCCTCCGTTACTTCCGTTTTCCATCATTCCTGGTTCCCCACCCTAATTCCCCCCTTCTCTCCCTTTCCCACCCTTCCTCTTATCTGTCCTGGATTTTTGTTTAGTCACTCTGAAATCCTTTACAGGAAGTCAGAAACTGCGTTTGCCAACTCTGAGAGGTCTCTTTTAAAGGCCATAAAAGGTGTTAGCGTGGACAGTGATTTATTAGTTCTGGGGAGTGACTGAACACAGTGAATTTCATTATTGCTGTGAGACGAATGGGAAAAAACTCCAGATCAAAATTAGGGAAAGTTAAGAAAAAATTTTGAAAGATTTAAAGATTGAAAAGAAGAAAGCTGACCTGCATAACCAAGTGTTTTGTATATCAAATACACACAGTTTGAAATCAGATGGCTGTACGAGTTATGAATACACTTCCCTCCCTTGTAGAAACTTCTTAAGAAACATGGGTTTCCTGTCTCGCCTGCAACAGACATAACAAAATGTTTTCTTCTGAACTGTAGAAGTAAAAATACTTTCAACACATTCTTTGAATGTTTTGAAAAAGATAGCTACAGTAGCTAGCTCATCCTTAAATGGTGCAATGTGGTAATTGGCACTCATATTTTGAGTTTCATGCAAGAACGCGCAAAAAATACAAAAGAGTGAAACATTTTCATTTTAAAAAGTGTGTTTTTCAATCATTTCTGATAGGGACTCAGTTATGTATAATGAGTATAAAGTAATAGTGGTTGCTTTATACTGCATTGTTCAACTATAAGTGATGATTTTTGGAAGTTCAATTTCAATAAACTTTATTTTGGATAGCTTTGATTAGGTGTTCTTGCACTAAGCTGAAACACTGTTACAACTTTCATAACTATCCAGATTTTCTTTCTTCTTTCTCCAAGATGTTGTATTGGTGTGGAAAGTCTTTTTTCCTAAAGATTCTGAATAGGTTTGAGGTCTGAAAACTGTAGAGGCCGATAAATGTGTGAAGTGGGTGTATCGTGTTCCCTGAAACAGTCTTTGACAATATGAGCCAATGAATCCTGCCATGATCATCGTTAGATATACCTGTGTAGTCAAGGATGGGAAAAAATGTATAGCTGGAAAAACCTGCTTTCTCAGTATATTCAGGAAGTAAGCTAAACTTGAATTTTGGTAATAATACATTTAACAAGTGCTTAACCCAAGATAACAACCTTGCCCCCACACCATAAAGACTGCAGGTATGATGCATACTATAGGCAAGTTTTGGTACTTTTCTTATGCCAGTATACACAGTATACTGTGTAACTAAACGCTGAATTCATAGACCACATGGCCATTTTCTGATGCCCCATAGTCCATTCTACTATGATGAGGCTTTTTTGTGTGACTAATCTAACTATATATATTTTTTTGAGTACACAGCTATTTAGTCTCACTACCTTGAGTTCTATCTTTGTTGCTCACGTGGAGTTGCTCATATTTTCACTACTTGATAGTAGCAATTTCTGTTCTTGATTTTATTTGGTATGATTTCACCAAATCTGAAAGTGATCTCTAATGACAAACATTCATGACCATATTTCCTTCCTAAAGATGATAGTTCACTGCTCTTCTTCGAAGTTTCAGCAAAGCTTTAGTACAAAATCTAAATCTATTTTTAGTAGCTCCAGCCGTCTACTTAGTTGTCTTGTTCCCTTGATGCAGTCTGTTGTTTGACATTTCATAAAAACGAAAAGAGAAAGTAAAAATACCTCCCTGACCACAGGATGTGTTTTATGACATCAGTGTTTAGAAGTCCGTAGGTAGTCACATCAGCACGGAATAAATAACCTGTCAGCTGAGACGTACCGTATTTATCATTCCTGTGCTTTTCCAGTGGGAGATGTCTTTACCGTTTGCTAAGTTAGATCCAGGTGGTGACTTATATGTTTTTTGGCCAGCCGCTGTGTAATTGCGTATGTATGTGCGTAGACATTAATGTGCCTGTATGGGTGAGTCATAGGATTCAGGGAAACAAGAACAAAAGTGAGCACTTCTTACACTGACACAACAGAAGAATTCCACAATTTCCCCCCCACAGACCAATTATATTTTTAATATACTCTTTACCGGAACAAACCTTCAGTACACACACACACAGACACACACACACACACTATAATGCATCAAAAGTGAAACTTGGAACAACAATCCTTTCCCGATTGCTTCATTTTGTGACTGCAATAGCAGCTAAAAAGTCCAAATTAAAACACTTCCCTCTGTGACTGATTTATAAACTGAAAAATTGATTCATTTTTTCCTGTTCCAAGTTTG
The DNA here is from genome assembly GCA_036024015.1 of Craterocephalus amniculus. Classification (NCBI taxonomy): domain Eukaryota; kingdom Metazoa; phylum Chordata; class Actinopteri; order Atheriniformes; family Atherinidae; genus Craterocephalus; species Craterocephalus amniculus. Next base: position 14,550 of record JAVQJG010083324.1, on the reverse strand, counting down.
ATATAATTATCAACAGGACGATTCATGCTGACCTCTCCCAGAGGAACGTTAAAGACTCTCATAGAGAAATTGTTGAGCACATAGTAGACTCATCCAGGAACACAGTGTCATTATTTCTGCCATTGCATTAAACATCCGATTATACTCGTTTTAAATTGATCACATGCTCCAACTTTCGGGGTGTTGTTGGAGATTTTCTGCTCTATGAAATGTGGTGCACAGTTCTTATTTGAAAAAGTACTGATAGCTATGCATTACATGTATAGATTAGGTTTGTGTATATTTATGAATACTCTAATACATTAGCACAAGTTCCTGCAGTTTGTTGTTTTCTGACATAAAGGCCTAAAATCTTTCAAAGCTTGGTTCATAGAGTATTTACTTTAGGTGTTGTCCTGTCTTTACATCACATTCATCGTTTTACTATGCTGCTGACCTTTAACCTATAGAGCAGGTTATAGACAAAGGGAGACATTTCCCCATGCTAAGATAAGATAAGCTGGTTTCCACAGTTAGATGACCATAAGTAGTCCGAAAAATGGCACTACATATACTTATTTTACAACAATCACTTCTATGGCTTGAAAAAAAGATTCATTGCAATTTCTCCCTGGAATTAATAAAGTATTTTTAGTTTGATTTCATTTTCCATAGCAGCTTCAGCCTAGTCAGGGTCAGTGGGGGAGGTTGGAGCTGAACCCCAGTGTAAACCGTGGAGAGGGTGTCAGGCATATGGTTAATTGTGTTGGATTTTATGGAAAGAAGCAGTACCTTTGAGAAGAGTATACCTGAGGGTACGAGCTGTGAAGAGTAAAAAACCTGCAGTCTTTCATATTTTTTATTCCATAGCCCTGAACAACACTAGTTTGTCTAAACTTTCCTCCTTGCTGTTTTTCTCCATTAGACTCCCCTACATCTGGCAGTGATAACGCAGCAGGAAAACATTGTGGAGGTTTTGTTGAGAGCGGGAGCCGACCCTGCTGCTTTAGACCGTCATGGCCAAACGGCGCTCCATCTCTGCTGTGAATACAACCAGCGGGACTGCATGGCTGTTGTACTTTCTTTCTCCTCATCCGCCGCATGCCTGGAGATCAGAAACTTCGAGGGTGAGTTGTGATTCACTAGAGAGTGATGAAGCCTGCCGATTGTTCGGAAATGGTTTCTCTGTTGTGATTGTAGTGTGATTAGTTTGATAAAATCTGAGCCATCTGAGTCACAAATAGAACTCCAAATGATTAATATAAACAAACTAAGATAATTTCAGACTGTTTTAAGCTAATTTAAAAATGATAAACATTAGTTTTTTTTTAATTGGACTGAATTAGATTAGCAAGTTTCAAAAAAGCTGAAATTGGAATATTTACCGTGCTGAATCCCCTGTTCTTTTAAAACACTAGGAAGTAAGAAGTTTATTATTTGCATTTTTGAAAGCAAAAAATGTTCTTATTCTTGCTTAATTGCAGTTGTTCCCCATTCAGGATGTCTTTTGTTAGCAACTGATGCTCAAATAATGTGTTTATTATTGGCTGGGGGTTACTGGAAGCCCAGTTTAGTCTCTTTACTATTTACCTAGAAAACTAGATTGATCTTAATTGAGTAGCATTGAGATCCAAAAGTGGTCTTTAGTACACACCACTCCAACAGACCAACGGACCACTCAGTAAGTGATTAGTGACAGTTCTACATTGGTAAATACCACTTGGGGAATGTACTACTTCCGGAGTAGTATGTGCCTGTATTTGTAGTACTTATCCAAAGATATATGTATAATTCTATGTCTGCAGCACATAACACTAAATGAGTGTTACACATACCATTAGAATATACCTTAAAAAAGAAGTTCTCTAAAGTGTCCATGAAATGCCATCAAACCATCCCCAAAAGCAGTGGAGTGCCTCTTAAAAGTGGAGGGATGTGAGCCACAGAGCGGTACCACGAAAACAGCAAGAGATGACAGTTCTTGATTGGTATATGCCACTTAGAGAACGATACGTACCGCTGGGTATGTCCAAGACCACTTTTGGACCTCAGCATCTCTCCACATTTTCTAAAACAGCTGGTAAAATGGTTTAAAATTGTTTGGGACCAAAGTAGAACAACCCTTCTATTAGCTGTTCCCTGTGCTATAATGCTATATAATGATCTGATTTAAAAGAAAAGGACTGACCAGATACTCAATGGGCCAACGCCTCCTTTCTTTTTAAAATTTGTGAGAAGTGACAGGCTGAAGGGCAGACTTCTGCAGTGTAACATATGATAGTGAGGTACTCAAAGTCCTTTGTGCCTGCAGCGATCGGATCATACAACAATAGATCTGAAACACATGTACTGTAACACTATGATCAATTTCCAGCACCTAGACTTTGTTACTATTTTAATACTAACAATATTGTAGATTATTTTATTCTATTTTTAAAATCTTGTTTTAAGACTATTAGAAATACTTCACGCATATCCATCACAGATACTAGCTTTAGTAGTAAAGTAATAATAATAGTAGAGTCCTGGGTTACATTTTGGATACATTGGTGTATGAGTGAAGTGACAATGATTTGAGTGAAACTCCCAAGCTCATGAGGATCTACAAATAACATTACACATTCTCAAACAGTACTGCTACATTGTGGTCTCCAGCTTTGGACTTAACAAGCATAGATTTTCCTGAATTCCTGAATCTTTTTACCATATAATGAACAGTTGATTTTAAAGCATAGTATTTTAAAGTGTTGATTGTAGAATATTCCACAACTTTTTAAATACATGAGAATAAGATGCTGAGAAAATCTCCCTTTGAAAGTGTTACATTGATGTTGTCCTCAGGTTTAAGTCCCCTGCATTTGGCTGTGCTGCAAGGGCATCAGACTTTGGCTAAGATGCTGCTGGATGCAGGAGCTGATATCAATGCCATGGTAGGTGCCCACTGGACTGACTAAGCACCGAAGGTTTCAAACATAACGAATTTTACATCTTCAGTCTCTTTTTTTCCCATATATATTTTTTTCTTTTAATCAGGACATCAAGAGTGGCCAGAGTCCTCTCATGCTTGCTGTGGAGAGCAATAATACAGACATGGTCTACTTCCTCATTGAGGTAATTAGATTGTGTAGGCGGGGATTAAAGAGGATACAGAAAGGGTGCAATGATTTATTTCTTTTGTTCTCTTTACAATTCATTATTATGATCATACTTCTCTGGCTTTTAGATAAGACCTTCAAAAATTGGTTTAAAATATAAACCAGACTTTTTGTTATCGCAGTTTAGCAGCTGTGGTCCACAGTGGGATAGTTTTTTCTTCTTTTCATCACCTTTCCTTTCACAGTATACTCTCATCCTCATCTCTCTCTAATGTAGCTCACCTTCATCATGACCCATCTTCTCCATCTTCTCTTTTTTTATTTGTAAATAACAATCTTCCCTTTCTCTACCCCCAGAATAGATGTGATGTGAATAGCCAGTCATACAGTGGGAACACAGCTCTTCACGTTGCCTGTGGCCGAGGCCAAGTGGAAACTGTGCGACTGCTACTGAAGAGTGGAGCTGACAGTAGTCTCAAAAACTACCACAATGACACCCCAGTGATGGTGGCCACAAACAAGAAAGTGAGTAAGGAGGTCAGATAAATGGCAAAAAACTGTTGTAAAACAGTTCTCTGTTAAAGTCTTCTCTGTCTGTCTCTGTCTCTTCCACTCTGTATGGCTACATGTTACTCCTTCTTCAAAAAAATCAGTGCAGAAAGCAATAGACCTGAAAGAGAAAATGGAGAAAAAAAATTTCTCCCTCAATCTTTTATTAATATAAGTTACATTAGAACCACTACAAACACTTCCAAAACCTTACTGACTGACTTTAGATTGGGTTAGTAAAATGAAATGGTTGGAGCAAAAATTTGAAACATGTGCATTCCTCTCTCTAGTGGCCAAACCACAATGGTGCAGCTTTTTTCTGCCATTATTACATTGTTGATTGAAGATTTGTTGTAATACGCTGTCATGATACACACTAAACTCCATGCACAAATCTTTTATAAATTTCATGTCTTCTGCAGATAGCAGATGTGTTACGAGGGAGAGGTGCCAAACAGATCAGAGTTCAAGATCAACACTCTATGTCGATTTCTCCGCATGGGAGCAATTCCATGCAAAATGGTGAGAGCAATAGTACAAGACCATACGCACAAACTGTCTGCAAAAATAAAAACAAATGAACAAAAACAAAACTTACTGGCTCCTGTTTTCCCCTTAGGTTCACCATCTCCTGACCATAGTCTTGGATCTTCACCGTCTTCAACTCCACACATCTTTCATCACAGTGGTTGCCACTCTCCAAACACTCAGCCTGCCTTTTATCAACATTACTAGTTGAGTGTTACTGTTCAGTGGAACTTGATACTACCTCCACACAACGAAGAACCGATCAAACATTAGTGCCCCGGACATTCAAGGAAGGGTTCACCTTTTGTGAAAGCAGACCATGAGTAAGCAGTACCTGGAATTTGACCAAACTGGACTACAAAGTAGCCTACTGTTATGTTGGTGGCCCACCTTGGGGTTTGATGCTCAGCAGAAGTCCTGCAGCTACTCCTCAGATACACCTGCTGCTATTTAAGATGCTTATGTTGAGAGTGAGAAAAATCTGAGAGCAAAGGAACTGACGTGATCAGCTGTGTTTCTTCTTGTGTTTGTCAGCGTGAACAAAAATGTGCAACTGCTTGTAAACTAGGCTAAAAAAAGCATGTTTGTGAAATTGCTTGCACAAATAAAGCAAAAACTCTGTTATTAGGAAAAATAAGAGGAATTATGCCATAAAACACACTGCCTTCCTTGAACTGTATATATTTACATTGCTAGTGTCTTCACCACTTGTCTGATGGAGAGATGCAGTCAAATCGTTCAAGTATTCTCGTAAATATTTTATTTGAAATGCTCTGCACTTTCCCATTCTTTCACCTTTTGATAATTTAAATACTTTGTGGTACCTTTCAGAATTGTAAGCGTGTATATGCAAGTGTGTGTATGTTTTGCTACCACTGTGAAAAGCTGTAGATAGTTTGTTTATAAAATGTGTCCAAAACCTTTTCTTTTGGTATTGTGGCTTTGTAAGTTTTAAGAATTTAAAATCAGAGCTGCGATTGGTCAGTGGGAGGTCTCATAGTTGAAAAGAACCAATCCAAAAACGAGCGCGCGGCCATGTTGAATTTTCATTATTCTAAGAGAAGAAACAAAAGAGACAAGTCGGTGCTTTTCTCGATTAATCCCAAAACTTGTCTGCACTATCGATTCAGGACTAATCCTTGACACAACGGGTACGTCTTTGAGTGAAGGTAGTGCTGTATTTATTTGAAAAAGTGAAAAGCAAAAGTTTAATTTCTTAACAGTCGGCTACTATGAATGTCAACCCATAAGAGCACAAACAGTATAGGCTAAACACTGTAGCATGCTAACTTTTAAATCATTTGCTGAAATATAACCAAAAAAAGAATTTGCTGCCTCGTCCATACACCGTGGCTTTGTTTACGTTGGTAATCAATAAAAAAGTTCGAAAAGAAGTTTCTTTTAGAGGACAGCGAGACTCATCGTTCTTCTAGCTGGATGGTAAAAGCCACGTTGCTAACCAAGAAGTTTTAACGTTCATCAAAACTATTGTGCTCAACTTATTCAAACAACGTTTTTTCGTCAAAAATGACCGCATCATTTCCATCTTGATACAGTTGTGTTAAATATTAGCTTTGACTGGGACAACGTCTCTGTTCTAAACTTGTTTCTATCTGTCAGTTAAAGGTGATCGGGGGTGACCACCGCTGTTATTATGTTAGCCTGATTTATTAAACGCTGCATTTACAACACTGTAGATCACAGTATTTTTTAACATTTAAATTAACCATTTGGCAAAATGGACGCATCCAAATAAGATGCATAAATGAATGTAAATAAAAGAGTAAATAGAAAAGCCCACTGACTAATTCAAATTTTTTAAAATACATTTATACAATTTTAATGTTTGATTAAAAAACCCCTACAATATTAAGATTCATTATATATTTTGTTTAAGATTTTAGATCTAAAAATGTCTTGTTAGTAAGAGTATCTGTTAAAGCCATTGATGATTCATTTGCTGTGATATATAACTGCATGTGTTCTGATCTGTACATTTATTTCATTTTTTGGCATTAAAGAAAATGAATAACCCACAGTTGTTCTTTTTGTTCCAGGTAACAACGTTTTTCTTGGTCGATCAGTATACCTAAGGCACTTTGCAGGCTTCCATCTCAAATTTTCTGCAGAAATACAAGAAAGCAGAACAAGATAAGACATGCAACTGAGGACTTGGACTAAATTCAAGATTTAGGCTTCCCATGCCAGTGAACCCTTGGGGGGATATATGTACATATTCTTTTCCCTCCATTTACTTTCAAGGCTGTATCGAACACCAACAATAACCCTTCAGGGTGAAATGTAAATGTAAAAAAAGAAACTTACATTTAATGTAACAAGGAGAATTATTCTTTGCAACCTTTCATTTTGAATGTATAAAAACAAACTTAGACTCAAATAGTGACCAGGAAAAGAAGATTTAAGGTTGTAAGGGGAAGAGCACATATACAAGAAAATTTAAAAAATATGTTCATTTAGCATTTTTCGTATTATTTATGAACTTGTATCTCTCCCTTTTTTGGAGAGTTGTCTTGTAAATAGACTAAATTAATTGTCATTAATCTGAAGAAGTTTGATTGTGCACAGAGCTATTTCAAAAAAAAAAAGTTGCAGCTTTTTTTTCCTCCCTGTTTTCACCGTTTTCATACTCAAGTGTGCTTCAAGTAAGACGGACCGTAAAACAATAAAATATAATTATTACAAACTGTGAAGAACTGTCAGTAGAGGTGTTGAACCCATGGCTACTGCAAGAACAGCAAACCCCTCACCAATGATTGGATTGAACAAAGCAACAAATGGGCAGCTCAGGGGACAGACCAAGCCAGCTGGACAACACATAGGACTTCTTTCAGCTATCCAACAGCCGAGTGCCCCCCAGAACAGGACCAGCATTCCTCAGAGCAGTGGAGGCATCAAGTAAGATACCAGTTCTATTTATTCTGTTAAGTTTTGTCACTCACATTGATGTATGTGGTTTGTGAAAAAATCTTCACTGTATTAAAATAATTTTAAAAAGTCCTCTTTAAGCATTCCCATTAAGTATACTTCCCATTTTACCAGTTTCATGGTGATGACATGCTATGAAGTGTTGCTAGCAAAGCTTTATCTTTTTCTTTTTGCACTTTTTTCTTTTAGTTCATTTTATTTTTTTCTGGGCAAGTAATTAAAGGCTGTATTATCTCTATAAATGCATATTGTTTATGGATTACATATATATAGTATGAGGACAAGGAAGTAAAATTGACCTGAAAAAACTGGATAAGCTCCTAGTTTACAAAACACACTAGAAATGATTGGAATTGCCACAAGTGGTTTCACATTGCAAACACATCAGTGAACTTGTGTTGGAAACAGTCAACATCCCAGCACTGATAAAAAGACAATCAAAAAAGTGTAATAATCAAACCATTAAAAATCACATTTCTTGCACTTGTATGCAGTTTAGTGAAAAATAAACCTATTTACATTTCCACTGGGCTCAACAGAAGTTATAATCATTAATCTTTTCGCCCCAGAGGGATAAGCCCAGTTTCAGTCCTCACCCTTTATGATATGAAGTACCCTTTTATTTTTAGGGATCAGGGGTAATGGTCAATAAGCCATGCATCTAGCCCCCAATGTCCCTGTAAAAGGGCAAGATTACCATTATGCCATAGAAAAAAGTGGCATCTTAGCTCTGCAGAACAGGAGGATAAGGCCCAAGGGAAGAGTTGGGATTGGGCTCAAGCCATCAAATGCAAAAAGATTGGTTCTCACATCATTTTTAAGTTGCAAATGTAGAAAGAATTGTTGCTAAGTTCAATAATGCAATTTATTGGTTGTATAGAATTAATCCATATTATTTACCTTAGGTTTGGTGATGACTGGAGGAAGTGCCTGGAGCTTCCTCCAAAGGACAACAGGATGAAAACTACGGTAAAGTAACAATTGTAATGACGAACCCTGTGTAATGTTTTATCTGCTCACTTTTCCTTTTAATAATTCATTTTTATTTTCTCATTAAAAAGTAAAATTTCATTTTAATGTTTCTTAGGATGTGACCTCAACAAAGGGGAATGAATTTGAGGACTACTGCTTAAAGAGAGAACTTCTGATGGGGATCTTTGAAATGGGATGGGAGAAACCCTCGCCTATTCAGGTAATTAAAATTGAACTTAATTTGGATCTTAAAAACTTTGAAAAGCTACTAAGTAAAAAAAACTTAGCACTGATCGCACTATGAATCAGAATAATGGCTGTAGCTGTAAAACTATTCAATAAAACTTAACTTCAGTTACAGATGTGGACAAATGTGTCACTACCTTCCATTTGGGGGGAGTGGATATAAAAAGAAGCTTTTGTGCATTTTGCTCCAGGATGCTTTAACATTCTTGAAGCTTCAATGCACCCAGCACAGACATGAGCCTGTGATGCTGTTAATTTAGCAATTTTGGTAAATTATCTGAACTGCATTAGCTGTGACCAAAGCCATAAAACAGTTTTGTATCATTTGTTTTTTTGTGTTTTTTTTACATGTTATTAATCAGGATTGTGAGAGCTTTGTCCAAATTATCCTGCATTATCAAATGAAACATTTCTATCTTATCGACTGGAGTTCTTTTCTGTGCCAATAGGAGGAAAGCATTCCTATTGCTCTGTCGGGCCGAGATATTTTGGCTCGGGCCAAGAATGGTACAGGAAAAAGTGGAGCCTATCTCATCCCTCTCCTCGAGAGGATAGATCTGAAGAAGGATCACATACAGGGTCAGTTTCTGTTGTTGAGTGTCTTATCGAGATCTATGAAGGCGTGACCTGAATGATGCAACAAACTACAGAATAATAATTGCTCTGTATTTTCCAAAACATGATTGATGCATTGCACTAACTAGCACTTCATATTTCTGATTAACAGTTTTTTTTTGTGCTTGATATATACAACTTTTCTCCATGCTTATCATCAACCCTCACATTACATCAGCCCCTTCCATTTATGTCTCCATCCAGCCATGGTGGTAGTACCAACCAGAGAACTGGCCCTGCAGGTGAGCCAGATCAGCATTCAACTCAGCAAACACATAGGGGTCAAGGTTATGGCGACCACAGGCGGAACCAACTTAAGAGATGACATTTTGCGTCTTGATGAGATTGGTAAATGTTAAATATATTAAATTCTAAAAGAGTTCAAATTGATTTCATGTTAAAGATGAACAGTAAATGTTCTGTACATTTTGTTGTTTGTACCTCTGTTTTTGCTTAAGATTGTAAGGTAATTCTATTTAACTGTCAAGAAAAGGTTAGCCACCAATTGAAATGACAGAAGGCTCTAAATGTGACTTTTTAGTGATGTGTTGTTTGTGTTTTCTTCAGTTCATGTGATTATTGCTACGCCAGGCAGAATAATTGATCTGATAAAGAAGGGGGTGGCAAAAGTGGATAAGGTCCAAATGATGGTGATGGATGAAGTGGGTTTGGCTCTTTTTGATGTATATTTTTCTTTTAGCAACGATCTATCTTTAAAAATGCTCCCCTTTTTAAACTTTGTTTATCTCTGCAAATGATTCTTTATTCAGGCTGACAAGTTGCTGTCTCTGGACTTTGTAGTCCTGATTGAAGACATCATAAGCTTCCTGGCAAAGGATCGTCAGATTCTTCTTTACTCAGCCACTTTCCCCATCAGTGTGCAAAAATTCATGGTGAGAACTCCGTCAGCAACCAGATTTTATTCACATGAAAAAAAGAGAAATCAAATACCTCATCATACGCTCTGAAATTTTGATTTCCTTTTACAGAACAAGCACTTGCAGAAGCCCTATGAAATCAACTTGATGGAGGAACTCACATTGAAGGGCATCACTCAGTATTATGCCTACGTCACCGAAAGACAGAAAGTCCACTGTCTTAACACACTTTTTTCCAGGGTGAGTGTAAAAAGCATATGGCTGGTTTTGAAAAGGTTGATCTGTCCAAACTTCATGTAAGCTTAGCTGAAGTATGGCTCAGGCAAGTATTTTTTTTATGTATTCACTAAAAATTGTGAATTTGTGTTTCTCGATTATAGCTCCAGATAAATCAGTCGATCATCTTCTGCAACTCTACTCAGAGAGTGGAACTTCTGGCAAAGAAAATCACCCAGTTAGGCTATTCATGCTTCTACATTCACGCAAAGATGATGCAGGAGTACAGGAACCGTGTGTTCCATGACTTCAGAAATGGACTGTGCAGAAATCTGGTTTGCACAGGTAAGCAGAGGGTGTTTTGAAATGGGTGTCAGAAAATTTACATGGTTGATTTTGGGAAGGTTGATCATTGCATTTGTTTTGTAGACCTGTTCACTCGGGGAATTGACATCCAGGCAGTAAATGTAGTCATCAATTTCGACTTCCCCAAAAGTGCAGAGACCTACCTTCATCGTATTGGCAGATCAGGTGAGATTTACATGTTTTTTAAATTTTTTTTTCATTTTAAAGAACTACCACTCAGAAAATCTGGTGCACTGCATGAAACTTGTATTAAATTGTTTAATGCGCTGTCTTCCCATTCAGGAAGGTTCGGTCATCTTGGTCTGGCCATCAATCTGATAACTTCAGAAGACCGCTACAACTTGAAGACTATAGAGGATAAACTGGTTACTGACATAAAGCCCATTCCAAGCAGCATCGAAAAGAGCTTGTACGTGGCAGAGTTTCACTCTGTTGATCCAGATGACGAAGGAGATGTGAAAAAAGAGGAATCGGGAGCATCGTGAGGAAAGGTCAGTTCTTATAACTTAAAAATGCCCCAGAATTTAAGTCAAATCTTTTGTATAAATTGTTTTAGGTAAATTAAGCTGGTTGTATTTCCCTTCAGCTGTTGTAGTTATAGGTTTTTGGCTTCTCTGTGCTGATGACTTGTCATCAACATTTTAAGTTGTTCAACCAAAAACACTACCTTTAACTCTGGTGGGACATAGCAAAGATGATAGTGACTAGTGCTGAATCAGCAAGTTCTATTTATTTAGTATTGAACAAAATGGAGATCTCATCTATCCAGTACCACGTAGATATGTTGTTATTCAAATATTATTTATAAAGTGCTTTTCCTGCAAAAGGCAACACAAATTGTAAAAATGAATGCATATTATGATGAAAAAAAAAGAACAAAAACAACAAGACTTCACACACCCAGTTATATAACACATTAGACCCCCATTCACTCACACACACACACACACACACACACACCCTCCTAATTGCTCTCTGGCTTGGAGAATGATGTCACCTTTCATTAAATAAATTATTTTCTTTTGTCTGTGACACTTCATCTGTTCCCTCAAATAAACAAACTATACAATGTTTTCCTAAGTAGACTTTTGAAAAAATGGATCTAGAAATGGAAAATCTAAACAAAAGAGACTACAGCTTATTTACAAAAATGACCTGAACTTTCTGATCCCAGTACTAGATTGATTTGCATGCGTGTCAAAAGGGCATGTTTCACTGTTTAATTTACTGAGACAGCCTGCCCGACTATTTATATAGCATGGCAATGGTGGTTGTACCATACTTCCCTGCCATTTGAATGATCATGTCCAAGGCTGTTGTATTGAATTTCACTGCACATGATTGCTGTGTTGTATCTCCTATTGCAACGGGCCATCTTTTATTCATCAGTAAGGACGAAATTTAAATAAATAGGTAAACCTGTCAATAAGAAAATTGAAGATGACTATTAATTCCCACGTTTTGGTTAATGGTGTATATATGAATGAAAAAAAGAAATCAAGGTCTTCAGATGTATCCAACATTAATCACTCTGGACAGCAAATGCTATAAACCTTGAAACCTTGATTTGTATCCTCTTTCATCAAGCAGATTAACTTGAGTTTAACAGGATTTAAAGTGATGTCCTCATTGAACTGCACATCAGTAGTCAACTTTGATTAAAAAAAAGCTGATTTGAACCCACTACAGGCTGTCTGTGCTGCAGGTTTGCTAAAGTAGAAACCCCTTCACACAGTTGTAATCAGAGTCTAACAGTATTTTTCTTTTCTGTTCTTTTTTTTTTCCAGGACAATTATCGTACAGTATTGGGTGCAGATCTCCTGAGATGTCAGACGTCAGTGTTGTTTCTTATCGCTTTTCAGTCTCCCATCAAAAAGATCTATTTTAGATCTTAATTTCTCAGGTTCTCTGTACACGTATCTCCATTTTTCCTGGTACATAAGCTAATACTGGAATCTCTTTCACTGAAAATTGACACATTGTTCGGCTGGTAACTCTGACATTGACCGGAGTAGAATACGTGCATTTTGACTACAAATGGAAATTAAATTGATTATTTGTAATGTTGTAAATGTCAATCCAAAGGTGGATTTTGAGGAGGGTGCAGATAACTGGGCAAATTGGCCACATTGACACCCTGTTGAAAGATTTTTTAGGGAATGGTTGAAAGGAAGATGAAACCTAAAAAGATTAAAATTTTACACTCATGGATTCTTAACATTGGATTGACCCTTTTTATACTTCTCTTCCAGAGCTACCTGAGCTCCTTATTATAAGGATTCAGATTGGTTCTGGAAAATCAATATTTTCAACATTGATCCAGTTTTTTTTTCTCTTCTTCTAACTCATGAAATGTTCTTTCGGATCTGATTTCTGTTCTAGTGAAACTCAATGGAGTGCATTGGACACATGGGGATATTTATAATGTCCTCTTACATTGTTTTGCAAAAGGAATGATCACAGGTATATTGTAACAGCGGAGTCCTGCTTCACATGTGGTGCAACATTCCTCATGCAAGTTTGCTTTTTTTTTTTTACAGTGCTTGTCCAAAATATTAAAAGAAGATATTTGTATTGTCACTGGATTATCATACCTTTAGATGCTAATGGATTTCTTCGCATACATTTGATTCTTTGTGTCCCCACTTGGTGCGAGAAAGGGATTCACACATTCTTGCCATACGTATTTTTTAGCTTCTCAACTTTTTTTTTTCCAGTTTACACATGTAGGATTTTTCGACTCAATCTTAATCCCAGGTTTTTAAACATTCACAGATTTCACTCAAAGGCATTAATTGTTTTGCACATTTTGTGTACTTTGAAAAATTACAGGCCTCATGAATCATTCCCTCACAGTCACTTGAATTTCTCCGCCCCCCATAGCATGATGAAACCAGTCAGCTTTGACCCAACACCTTCTGACCTTTCTTTTTTTTAAACCCTGGTATGTTAAGAAGGCGTCCCTTTCCTGTTGGAGATTAGCAGTAGTAATCGTCTGGCTAATCACATGTCCTCGTACTCCTGTTGATGGACTACACATTGACTGTCCAATGATTCCATAGGAACAGAAGTACTATAACATAACCAACAGAATGCCAAATGGAGTGCAGAATTGTGGTCTATATGAATGTAGCTTGTGTCCTGTCTTTCCCGTTAAGTGCCTTAGACTAACGCCAAGCCTTTACCTGTGCCCTTAGTCTGAATTTACTGTAGGTAGGGCCTGAAACACGTTAATATCCAAACATGGTCTTGCAATATCTATATGAAATTTACAACGCTGAGTTTCATCACGTGTATCGTTTTCTTTTCCTTTCATTCCTATTGGCAGCGATTGATGACTCATGGTGATGCCCTTTTCTAAAGTGTCAGAAGATTGGAATAACCCATTATGATTAAACTTTGCTCATGTTTTCATTTTCAGCCCAAGTCAATGTCATGATACAACATTTTCTTAAACTTTCTTCTAAACCTGTGACTTTGTCATCTCGTACCTGTCTTGTATGAGCAGATGTGTATGAAAGACAAATGCAGATTTTCTGTCAAGAATGTCAGTTTCTTTGCTTCAGCCAAATAAAAGTTCTGCTGCCTGACTTCTTGATTTTAAATGTTATGAGTGTGTGTCTGTGTGTGTGTTTTTAAAGGCAGCCAGAATCATAACTCATAGCATGTTTGTTAAAAATCTAAATCAGAAAATGAGATTCATGTTTAGTTTTGGGTATAGGACATTGTACGGAATTATTTCTTTTTACTAATATTAAGTATTTAGTCTGAAAATACAATCCCTGAAATTGGATGGGTAACATACCATTAGTTTATTCCATTTCCATTCTTTGGTTTGGTATGGTTTTCGTTACTGCATAAAACATATACTAGGTTTTCTAAGGGATATTGCACGTTTATTGTCATTTGTCCAATCTGTACAGTAGCAGTTTACAATTCCGCCCCGAGTACTGAGAAGTTTTATGTTCAATTGTTTATAAAAAAACAAAAACAAGTTGTAAATCAGAATGCACTTATTAAATGCATTTATGGTTATCGATTTTAAAGGGACTATACCCGATTTCACGTCCGGCTAGCTTAGTTAGCGATAGCGGCTATTTTTTTTTTAGCTTTTGTGTGACGCTTTTTCTTCGGTAAGGGGTTTAACTTTCATAATTTGA
>JAVQJG010083322.1:0-25246 GCA_036024015.1 Craterocephalus amniculus | reverse complement strand
CCCCCCCCCCCCCCCCCCCCCCCCCCCCCCCCCCCCCCCCCCCCCCCCCCCCCATATTGAGAACTCAAGCTGATGAGTGAGCTGTAGGTCAGCAGAAGATGTAGCCTGTCACAGCTGAGGGAATGTCTGATCAGGATTGTTCTCAATATATGAAGGTAATGAAAAAAATGTCAGATGTAATAAAGTCAGATCTGAGACGGGCCGAGTTGTGTCTGTTTGTAAAGGCCAAGCTTCACTGATCATGTAGCAAGTCAGGATCCTTTATTTCTCCATCTGACTTCACTGTCAAATTATTTTCTTCTCTTTTCACCCTCCCGCTTCATCGTTTTCACATTCCTTATTTACTTATTACTGCTTGAGTTCTCTTTTCTTACTCCAATAAAAAACATTCTGTTCTACTCCATCTATTTATCGGCGTATCTATTTGATGCTTGCTCTCACAGTGGGTGTCCCATCCCCTGTTTTATTTATGGGAAGCAAGATCCCTCATTAAAGCTCAAATAGGAGGGAGCGTGAGCGAACGGGACTCACATGGTTCTTGTTGAGTGGCAGTGAAGGCTGAACATAATGTTTGGGGGCAGGGGGACGTGGTATTTAGGGGTTTAAGCAAAATCCTGCAGCATTTTTATAACCATTAGGACTGTGTGTGTTTATTTCACAGCTCCACGATCTCAGTTCAGCACAGACAGTGGTGAGTTTATTCTTATCTTGTTAAATTGTCATTGTATCACTTCTCTTTTCATCTGTTTATTTACAATACAAGTTTATTTGAGCAAAATTTCTTTTTTGAATGAAAGTTTTGACTGATTCATAAATCATCTGTTTATACTGGATTCATCACGCAAGCCTCAGTATCCTGTGCACACATCTGAAACTTCAGGAATTGTTTTTCTTTGGTCTGCACCGCCATCTTCTGGCACTGACTGGAAGTGAAATGGGATTTTGAAATAGCCGATTGCATGCAAATAACTACAAATACAAGCAGCTGATTTTAGTTAACAATATTGCTTTTGCTGTTTTATCATTTAGATTTTGTATGCAAGTCAGCTTCACTACCAGGATACGGACGCAATGGCATCCAGAGGGTGAGACCACAGTCAGCATGACATTCCTGCATTGTACTGCTGAGCTTATTTCTAAACCCTCTTTTTAATGTTTTTATCTTAATTAAGCAGTTTTATTAGAAAATTCCCATAGTGCTGGTGCTTATTCTAATCTCATTGTCCTTCTCTGCACCTGCAGCCTCAGAGTGCCGATTGCTACCAGTACCAGTATGACAGCGGCAGTGACGTCAACTGGGGAAGTAGAGGTAATCTTAATGAAATTTGAAGCACTAAGCCTTTATTAGATTGAGGTCGTTAATCCAGACTTTTTATCTTTGGTACTTACATGAATCTCCTTTCTTTTCTTCCAGCAGAGCATAAGGTAAAGAGTTTTTTTTTAAGAGTTTTTCCTTATTTTAAAACAGTACGTGTTGAATTATTACAGGATTTGGTCCGAAAATGAATTAAATGTTTTTAAAGGGTGGTTAAATCTCCCAACCTTCAGATATACCCCTATGAGTCGCTCATTGTCACCACAAGAGGGCGCAACAGACTGCCCAAAGATGTAGACAGAGCCAGGCTGGAAGTAAGTCATGAATGAGACAGAACTGTGCTGAAAGGAAGTTGTCTTTTCTTAATTCAGTTAACGGTTGGGTTGTTTTCTTAATATTTTGCAATGAAGCTGGTATGCAAGTGAGTGAGATGAAAAGTGTCATAAAACAATGTTTAGGTTTAGTGCTGATAAGAGGTAAAACAGTCTCTTTGTCCCTGTTTCTTAGCGCCACCTGTCCCCGGAGGAGTTTGTCCAAGTTTTCGGGATGACCATGGAGGATTTTGACCGGCTGGCTCTGTGGAAGAGGAATGAGCTAAAGAAGCAGGCCCGACTGTTTTAAAGACATACAGACATGTGTGAGAAACTGCCATAAGAGGAGCCAGGGACCGACTGTAGGTGGAAAAGAAAAAACTAGGAAGATTTCCTCTCAGTTACACTGCCACACCTGAGAACCTGTTCTACATCTCCTCACACAACAAACCAAATTCTGGTCACACCAGAGTGGACTTCTGGGATACTGTTGGAAGGCTGCTGAGGCATTATGCACCATGATATGGTGCACAGTTGCCAGTGCAGCACTGGCTGTGTGCTAGAGTGGAGCAATAGAGACAGTCATACTGTAGTGTTGTGCTTTATTTAAGACATGAGTTACGCCTATACAGACCCAAGAGTGTGTCTGTGACCAGAGCTGCAGTACTAAAACTCCATGAGGAGAATTTTGGCTTTGCCTTATTTGTTATGCTCTCTTAGTTTTGACTGTGCAGCACCAGCAATCTTAAATGAGTAGAATGTAGATATAGTTTATCATTTATGACACTTTACTAGTGTGAATGATTAGGTAAGAAGAGTTAGTTTGAGCTAAATGCCATTGCTTTCCTTTGGATGCATTTTGTTCACCTGTTTCACCCTTTTCTGTTTTCACATGAAACAGTCCCCTCTAGTTTACACAAATGGATACAGAATGAAAAATAATCCGAGGTGGACAAATCTTTTGCAACTGTTTGCTTGACCTGCATCAATTTGTGTGAAAATGAAAACCAAAGTGAGGAGGAAATCTTCTATTTAAAAGGCCACTTCCATCCATTGCTGGTTGCATAAATTACTAAAGATCACCAGTAGATATTTCTCACTGTGCAGATGTACAGTAACCTGAGAGAATGTGCGACCCGGTAGGTTTAATAGGTACAGACCTCCTGTTTTCTACACATTGCAATAGATTCTTGACTTGATGTTTCAGGATGAGCATTGAAGTCTTTCATAAATTAACACTCAATGTTTTCTTTATATTCTTTGAAAATTACAATTTTGTAGCGACAGAGATTATACTCTTTCACAAAGAAGATGTTCTGCAAGGTATTTAACACACTGACCAAGATCCAGGGTTGTTGAAGACTTTCTTCCTTTGAATACTGTTATTTTTGATTTTTGTCACTAAAATTAAATTGCAACTCCAAATGTCTCCTGTTATCTTTTTTTATTATAATTATAATTTAGCATCAGAATAATTATGATTGTTGTGATGATATTTATAATCATTTTGTAACTATTATTTTTGTTACTAACAGAAACTTTGTTTTTCTACACTAATGCTCAAGACAACTTGCCGAAGTTTAAACTGAGCATTTGAATGAGGGAGAAAGGGTATTTAATTGGCTTTGAACGTGCCATGGTTGGTAAAGTTTACAGAGAATGCTCTGAAAAAGAGAAATATGAGCAGCTGTTGTCTGGACGAAAATGTCAAAGGACAAGAAGCAAACCGGATGAAGATGATAGAAAGGCAACAGTAACTCAAGTAGTATTTACAACCAAGGTGTGCAGAATAGCATCTCTAAACACAACACATTGTAGCAAACAGGCTACAACAGCAGAAACCCACAACAGGAAACTGGCTACAGTTCACACACGCTCACCAAAATTAGACCACAACGCTGCCTGGTCTGATGAGTTTCCATTTCAGCTGCAGCATTCAGATGTAGGGTGAGAATTTGGTGAAAATATCATGAAAGCATGAATCCATCCTGCCTTGTATCATCATTTCAGGCTTCTGGTGGTATAATGGTTTGGGGGGGATGTTTCTACGTATGGCTTCCACAGATCTCACCTCTGGGATGGTGTGGAATAGCAGATTCTCATCATGGATACCTTGTTGAACCCATGCAATGAAGAATTAAAGCAGTTCTTAAAAAGGGCAAAAGGGAGTCCAGCCTGGTACTAGTAAGGTGGGTCTTATCAAAATGGCTGGTTTGCGTTCTTTTCATTTAAGACTCAAAGGTCCATGTAAAAAAAGAAAATTAGATTTACAAAAAGGCTAAAACACTGATGGTTCCACAAAGTAGAGTAAAACCTGATCAAACTTTGTGCAGAGTCCATTAGACATTCTGCTTTCTTGAGAATCTGCTTATCTAAAAATACATATCATCATTACTGTATGATGTGCCCATTTGAGTTAATAAACAAGGGTGTGCTGTAAAAGTGCAATATTCACAGAGACAGATCGAACTTGCTTATAAGTACAGAAACAACACTG
The DNA here is from genome assembly GCA_036024015.1 of Craterocephalus amniculus. Lineage (NCBI taxonomy): Eukaryota > Metazoa > Chordata > Actinopteri > Atheriniformes > Atherinidae > Craterocephalus > Craterocephalus amniculus. The sequence goes on along the minus strand of JAVQJG010083322.1, from coordinate 21,123 downwards.
TGTAAATGTCTGTCAGCCATATCTTTTATTTATAACCAAAGTACACACTTTCAGGACAATATCTGATAAAAAGGAATTAGGAAAACCTAGTTTATGATTTATTATGTTTACTTTTCCTTTGTTTTAAAGAAATACCCATGCTGTTCCGACTGGTACAACTTTAGATTTAAGTATATTTCAGAGATTCAAATTATTGACATTACCAACCAGAACACCGACCTTTTTAGAATCAGAATATGAAGGTAGAGTTGCAATCTCAGTGAGTTCACTGAGGGCTAGACGACTGGATCAGAATAAACTGTTAAACTGGTGACATGTTCACTGATGTCTGAATGGAGGGAAGGTTGGAAAAGTGTGATCAAATAGCACAACTCATCGCAGCTTTCCATGGGTTCCCGGGCTGAGTCATGGATGTTACTAAAATCATCCACAGCGAGCATTTGAAGGAAGGCATCCTGGTCTGACAAAGCATTTTCTCTATCATGAACAGCAAGGTCTGTTTGTCTGATGTATGTGGGAAAAGATAAGTAGTCATAGCACTAATGATGGAATTCAAGCAGTGGGCAGTGTCATACTGGCAAACCAAGGGTCCTGCTGCATGGGGATGTGACTCTGAAACATACCAACACTTACCTGAACACGACAGATTACAGTCAAACACACCTTCATGACAACTGGATTTCTGGATGGAAGTGGCCTTTCTCTGCTGGATCATTTTACCTGCCACACAGGAAAAATGTGTTCAGGAATGTTTGGAAGAATAGAAGAAACGAGGGTGTTGAAAGAACTGCCAAATTCCCTGGAGCTCAGTCTGATTAATATCTGTGGGATGTGTTGGAAAAACAAAACTGATCCACGGAGGGCCCACTTTGCAACTTGCAGGGCACAAAAGCTATAAGGAGCCTCATAGCTCCTTTGGGGCTCATGGCATTGCAGGTTAGAGCAGCTTTAGTGGACCTATGATGAGAAACTGGGTTTTATGTAGCAGTTATACTGAAGTAAGTTGTGACTAAAAATTTTTATGTAATAATAAGAAAGAAGCCTATAACCCCAGGAATCTTGTGTGATAGGGATTACAGAGGCAAAAGCTTTTTCATTCACTGACATGAAAAAAGAAAAAGGAGTACATTTTTGTCTAAGATACAACTTGGACTTATGTACACAGTAAGGCTCACTGGACTTGAAAGTAACTGGAGGGTCTGAAAAGTGCATTTACATTTCCAAGAAGCAAATGGTACTGTAGCCTACATAAAATGTGCAGTTTTGATCATGTCAGTGTAGGATGTAAAGAAGTTGTCTACATTTGGGGAAAAGAAATTAAAGAAATAGAAACAAAAAGAAATGGTTGAAGAAGTTTTACTCTTAGATTTGAGAGCTTTAGGGTTCTTTTGTACATGCATAAAACGTTTCTTACAGATAGGTAATTGTTTCATCTTGAGGTACGAAAAAAAGTTTATGTAAATCTGTATCTTTGAATGTTTTTTTTTTCTAATGTTGCTACTGTGATTGGCTTTTTGAGCAAATTAGATAAAAGTTCAATAAAGTACAATAAAACCTATAATTTCCCTTTCATTTCCTGTTTTTATATAATCAAAACATGTAAACTGAATTATTATTTAAAAATACAAGAAAAGCTGGTAAAACTAAATTTGAGTCATACCAAAACGTTTGCTAGTAACAGTTCGCCTGTAAGGAAAGCGCCACTCATTAACGGACTTTAGGACCCAGCAGAGGAGAAACCTGTTGATCAGTGTTGAATCAACTTTATCTGTCAGATGCAGCAAGCAGCTCTCCACGCGCTCTCACACGCTCACTCACCCATGGGTCCGCTATAAATTCCAGCAGTTCTGACAGCATGAGCAACAAAATGGATACAAGCAGCTCCACGCGTAAGTCTGATCGGTCACTTTTCCAAAAGTTCAATAACTGCTGCAGCGCACAGCGAGTCAATGTGCAACTGTTTTGTGTCTCCGTGCGATGTCTGTCATAGCAGATTTATTTGCATGTGTGTTTTATGTATTGACTGATCATTCATATAGTTTCAACCATGACAGCTTCATTCAACACTCCAAAAAGTGTCTTTCCCTCCTCTAACACTTTTGGCTGTAGACTTTACTGAACTTTACTGGGATGTTACTACTGGATGCAAAGTTTTTTAGTTAAAACGTGTTTTGATCTTTATTCTGCTTTTATTAGAGTCAATGAATCGATGAGCGCACACACAGATATGTGCTGTGAACATTTCCATTAATCATTCCATTTCATCTTCTTTCTTGTTGGACAAACCAGTTTTCGAGCTCCCACCAGCCTAAACTAACACCTATCACTCATCCAAATCCAATTGTTGTTCTAGAAAGTGAATCCTATTCACCTAGAGTCAAGTCAAATATCTGCAAGTAGAGATGAGATATATGAACTAGAAAGACTTGCCTAGAATGGTTTGATATTGGACCCTATTTGCAGAGCAATTTCTGTGCTTTTGTGTTGAAATAGCTGGGAATAAAAATGTTTCCACACCATGTTTTCTCAGGGAGGGGATATTGACATTTTTCCACACTGCAAAAAAAAAAAGAATACACTTCACCTTCCTCTGTCTGTGCAGAACTGTTGATAGTTTACGGTGAACTTGTGCAGGATTCTGAACTATGATTGAATTCTGCTTGGTGTGATACGTTTGTTTGCTCTGTTATTACACTTTTGTTTTCCTGTAAAGCTGCAACTCTTGTTTCCAGCTGCCAGGCTGGTGAACATGTGAAAGTGATTATAATGTTCGACTTAATGAAAATTTTTTTACTCATCTGACTAGAGCTGAAAGGAATTGGCACAAACTGCAGATGTGGCGCTTTGTCCCATTTTCATTTGCGGTCAGCAAGACAAAAACACTTTTATCCACATTAGTAACTTTTGTCTTCCATCCTTCCTTTTCTTACAAGTGCATAAACATAGCATTGATGTTATTGTTACCCATGTATTTTATTTGTATACAAAGTAACTGAGGAAGGAAGTCTTAAGGTCTTGTTCAGGGTGGGAGCAATTCTCATCTGTCATTCCTATCTGTTTCAACACACACACACAAGAATGTCACTGAGCTGACAAGTGGTGTGTTTAGGTAAACACCATCAGAACAAACAAACAAACTGGGATCTCTGGGGATCACTTGACTGTTTATGTTGTCTTGTTGTCTGCTGATTGGCTACCGCTATGACTTTTACTTTCTCTGTCTCACTGTACTGTATTAAATTCCCAAGATGCTTGCTTTCTAATTGCATGTTTTTTGTCAATATTGATTTTAATCCAAGACGATTCCATCTGTAGGGATCATCCTATTGTTTGAGTGCAGGATGACCAGAAAGACTTTGTTCACACTGCAGGTCTCCAAGCGACAATGAACACCCCTAACCTGAGGCTAATAATCTTTTTTTGCCTTTTGTGTTTTCTGAGCTCTTTCCAGCCAGTAAAAGTCAGTCCTGTGTTGACAGTTGCTCTGTCACTTTCTCCCTTTTTTTTCTTTTCCTGAAATCATCTTTTAATGTCCTCTAGTATTTCATTGCTGAATCAGCGACGGAGCGCATTCAGAACAGCCAGTGTGTTGATATCCAGTTGCTGGGATGTGACAGGGGATGGCCAGGGGTGGGAAAAAAAGGTGAGGAGTGCATTTTCTCAGGCCAAGTGGGAGGAATGACTGCTCCAGGAATGTGCATAATGAATGTCAATGTGCCATCAAAAGACATAATGTTACTTAAATACTGCAATATATTTTGTTTATTTTGCATGACTATTTTAAATTTAATTAGGGTTGCACCAATTGCAGTATTCTGGCCAATCTCTGATCTTTAAGAAGCCTGACCTGCCGATTCCAATTTTGGTCGATGTAGGTTTTTTTTTATACAACTGACAGCATCCAGCTTCAATGTTCCAGTGTTATTTTATTCAAAACAATTAACAATACATGTGAAAACCTACAAACTATGAGGTAATGTGCTCAAAAATAGATGAAAAGGTTGACCAATGAGGTTTGTGGTACTAAGCGTTTTGTTTGCGGCCCTCCACGACTTATTTCGCCTTTGCATGTAGTGCAAATCTTTGCTCTTTTGCTTCTTTTCATTTTCACATGAGGACCATCGATCCCCCAAAATTAAGGAAAATGAGGTGCCACCCTAAATGTACTGCTAACGCTGTCAGACTCCAATCAGTCTGCGGCCTTTTAAGGTGCATTCAGACTGGTGCTGTTTGGTCTGCTTTAAACGAACCCTGGTCCACTTCCACAGAGTACGGTTTGGACTGTGATGTCAAGTTCTGCCCAAGCATGACCCGTCAGTCTGACTGAGGTGATCTGCAGCAGAAAACATCCAAAACCATGCAAGACTGCTGCCCCCAAGGACCGACCTTGGACACCATGACCTGTGGTGTGACAGCATACAGACCGTCCAGTTAACCCAAAATGACAAGGGGACATGTTATTGCACTTCATGCAAACGGCTCTCTGCTTCTCCTTCTGCTCATGCTGGACAGGTTTGTGGAAAGATTTCTGAGAAAACCTTAAATATTCAAGATAAATGGGGGTTCTTACATAAATATATGTGAAATGAAACAATATTGAATCAGATTTAATTGAAACATAATCAAACTAGGCCGCTGTGAGTCAAATGGATGTGATTCAGGAAATCACATCCATTCACAGCTAAACTTCACAGCATCACATCACCAACTGCCTATGATGAGGGGGATATTTGTCTGAACTGTTCGAGGGGAATATAAAAGTCATAAAACCACCAGATGTGGTGACTGCAAAGTTAAACAGCCAATAGAGGTGAAGATAAACAGATAAAACTGCTGATTTAGCTCAAAAGCAGTTTCTTCTCATTATCAGTGGAGCATAAGTGTTTATGCTCCAGTGATTAAAGACAATGCAGCGTCAGCCTAAGTAAACATTACCAAAGCTGTTTGCATTACTTCTTACTTTAAACAATCACTTGCTTGTAATAATCAGGCCATTGATTCCTTGGATATAGACAGTTTTCTATGGAAATGTCTCTTTTAAAAGTGCCATCCTCTTTATTTCTTGGTGGTGTGTGTATGTATGAATGTGTGCAGTGTGTGTATCTGTTAGATGGGTGGTGTCAAACTTTGTTATCACACATCAACAACAAAGATATTCAGGAGAATTTGTGGACAATTCAGTCCAGATTTTTTTCCACAGTCATTTAACAACTATAGATTTTAATCTTTCTGCTTTTTTAAAAGCATGAAATACAAGGGAGGGCTTGTTAGCGCTCATCTGCTGAGTTAAATGATGGCTAACACCTCTTAATAACTGGTTTTACATTGATCAGTGCAACTTGTATTTGATGGTAACAAAAAGAGAGATCCTCTGAACATTTTAATATTTGGATAGAAAAATATCAAGAAGTTGGAGGCAAAAGATGCAACAGTTTATCCGGCGCATCACAAATGATTCATGGATACCCCGCCCCCTTGATTTGCTGCAGCTTGCTCTGCCTCCCTAATCATGGTTGCTGGATAGAGTGAGGAGGGGTCCAAAGTAGAGTTGTCTCTCCCCCGCATCAAAGCAGATCAGTCAGCTGAGCTGGTTTGGCATCTGGTCGGGATGTCTTCCTGAAGCCTCCCTGGGGAGCTGTTTAAGGCATGTAGGAGGAGGCCTCAGGACAGACCTGTGACTCACTGCAGAGATTATATCTCTCTGCTGGCTTAGGAACGCCTTGGAAGAGGAGGGGGCGGCTGGGGAGAGGGAGGGTTGGGCATCTTCACTTAGCCTGTTACCCCTGTGCCCGAGTCCTGGATGGAAAGTCCTTTCTTTGGTCTCTTAATGTCAACTTCTTACATCTTAACATATGGTCACTTATTTCTTATTTCTTTATGTACTGATTGATGGCAGATGAAACAGCTACAGTATATCCGCCTTTGTTTGCAGACTCAACCTTTGCCTTTCAGTGTCTCAAAAAATGCATGAATCATTCTTTTGTCTCTCTGATTTCTATGCAGGGTGTCACGGGTTCAGATATCAAGCTCTATAAGAATGACCAGAGGTAGTTTGGGATTTGAATGGTAGGCGGTTTCCTAATATCCAAGTCAGCCGGAGCAGCGGTGTAGAGAAGATTTACTTCCACAGTCCTTGTCCGTGTAAACTGTGAGAAGCAGAGCATCGGGTGGGTGTGAGAGGGGCGAGGCTGTCCCTGCAGAGATGCATTGCAGTGTTGGGATTGTCTGTGATTTAGCCCAGCTGATGTGATGAATTGTGGCTATTGTCTGGACTTTCCTGGAGCATGTGGAAGAATTTACAGACCTGACAATGATTTGCTATATGGAGTCAAAAGTGAAACATACGGGTCATGCAAGCACATGCCATCAGAAAACGTGAAATCCCTGCACACGTGACGCTCATCATTCTCTACATTCCAATGACATTTATGAATAGAGAACCTGTGTCAAATTTTGTTTATGTTTCACACAGAGCTGAGTCTTCATTTTGAGAGACAACTGAACATCAGAGCTGGCAGGACTAATTTAAATCGTGGCTTCAGCCGGTCTAGGTTAGTGGGGCAAAAGAGCACAATTAAAATGCAGCGTGCTGTCGTCAATAGGCCGGGGGTGAGTGATCTCACTGTGTGGGCATGTATGCCACGCTGCTCATTGTAGATTCTTTGACCTCCTTTTAACAGAAACTGCTTACATTATTACAAATAATTGGATTCAGATCGTAGGTTCATATTAACCAGTTAATCAGATGCAGGATCCCACAAACCAGTTGGTGTTTGTATCAATCTTTAACTGCCATGCAGGTAGCTCTTTTTGCTCATTATTTTTATAGCACTGCACAATTAACTCCTGCTGATTGGGCCTGTTTTTACCTCACCTGGATGATGAAGCCACCTGGTAATTCCCCTCCAAATCCAAGCTGACGATTCTTTCTCTGTAAATGCCCAAATTCATCTAAAATCCGATTGTTGCCTTTCTGACTTCAACAAACAAAAAAAACATACCGTAATGACTGTGGCATGCTTTGATTAAAATAGCAGATACAGAAGAGAGTTCCTGTGTTTTACATGCTAAAAATGTTGAAACATAAGACGTTAATGCTGTGGTGAATCCAAATTAAAAAGAATTCAGCATAAAAATGTGTGACAGAAAGAAAATCACAAAAATCTACAGAGTAGAAGAAGAAGGGAGCAAGATCAAGCTATTAAAATATAAAACAGCTCATTGTACAGGTGGTTTCCTTTTAGGTCTCCAACCCTGAATAGAAGCAACTCCCACATACTCAAAGTAGACTCCTTCAGCCTGTGTTAGCTGCATTATCCACATGTTTTCAGGTACTGACTGAGGATTTATCCCTCAATCCCAGAGCATCATAATCATTGTTTTCTGCTTTACTTTTTCAAAGCCAAGGATCAGGATCATAAACATCAACATCAAGTACAAGACAGTTTTTTTCTAACATAAGACCACAGATTAGAAAAATTATGACTTTCCAAAAACTCATGGAATAAAATTTGTGAAGTGTGGCGAGTGGCTGGACTTATTTCCATTTTTTTTATAAACAGTAGATCCAAACTCCTGGTACTCTCTTGTCAACGATCAGCTTACTGTCAATTAACTTTTCCCGCGTTCTGTTTAGGTTTTTAAAACTTAGGCTGTTTATTCACTTATGCTTTGTTTTTTTGTGATTGAGGTCTTGATGGTGCATTCAATGACTAAATGGAAGTCAGAAATCTCAACTTCCAATGGTAACTAAAATCACATTAAGTATGTCAGTTAGACATCAGATTTCCTTGTTTGGAAACAAGTTAGTACATTTTTTTCTAATTACACTTTTCAAGGACAGGTGTCACTAAGTGTTTCTAAACCAAGTAAATAAAACATAATATGAAGAACCATAAAAAGTGATAAAAATTAATTTTAAAAAATAGAATTTGCTTCATGCTCCTCTGTTAGATGTAGAAGAAAACGTAATAACTTGATTTGTGATTTTGAAAAAGGACTACAAGAGGTACTATTAATGCCGCATCATCTGAAGTTAAAGATTGGGAAATAGAGTGTAAAGTGGCTAACTCTGAAAAGTAATGTTCCTTTATCCAGCATATTTAGTGAGTGTCACATTTTCAGATCCCAAAGACTGGAGCATTTTTCCAGTGCATCAGTTTATAAAGATTATTTTTTTAGTTGGCTCAGATATATATTGGCTACTTTCAAGTACAGAAAGAAGCAATTTTTCTAAAATATGCCTCCTTTGTGCTATTCATTTCCTGTAATATGTGTTGTGACTAACTTTTAATCATTCTACAATAATCTATCTCAGGAAGTAGAGAAGGGGAATCTCCCTTCTATGGAATCTCTGTTGACACCCGAAGGTTCCTTAAGTCCATTATTTTTTTTGCCTTGCCAGACTTTATCAAGAATTTTGAGACATAAAAGAGTTATGCAGACATTCATGCAATCAGACACGAGTATATAATAACACATTTGGTATGATCTATGTATTCCCCATCATGTGTATAATGCATGGTTGTAGAGCAGCCCCATAAGAAAATGGAATTCCCCTCTTTAACCCCAGCAAGAAAAAAGGATCACTATGACTCATATGGCTAAGATTTGTGCCGGGTATCTCTATGAATCTGTGCGTGTGGGAGTGCACATGTGCATTTTATATAGGCAATGGTCATTCTAAGCGCAGCTGTTTATATTGGGGTTTCCATGGAGACATGCTGCACAAACCACTGCAGCAGGGGATCAGAGATGGTAAATGACTGTTGCAGAAGGTGAGGTGAGTGCCTGGGGTGTGCGTGCATGCAGGTACAAGCAATGAAGAGAACGTGTAGATTTATTTGAAAGGCTTGGCAGAATAAGACTTACTAAGCCTGTTATCTGTTGGCTTTTATTTATGGGATTGTTGACAGCAGTCATAACTTAGCATTATTCATGTTAATATATTACCTGAGGAAGTTAATCCTTAAGGCTCTCAACCAGAAACCAATTATTCGTTTTTGGCGTGTGTGTGCATGTGTTTTATTTTTTTATTTTATTTTAATATATCTATGACTTTTCTCTGTTTTTAACTTGTGAAGCTTTTTGCTGACTTTGGGTTGCTTTTTGTGTGAAAGGTACTTTATAAATAAAATTTGATTGATTGATTCACCACAGTTTGGGATAAAAACGTTATCTTTCACATCTTTTACCATGTGTTAGAAAGCCAATTTCACAGAAACCTATGGCACAAGTGTTTGTTGAAAAGATATTGATAACATCTTGATCTTTTACAGAGGCAGTCACATTTTTGCAAGTTACAAATGGAAACCATCTCATGTCAGTCTCCTTGTCTAAGCATTTAGGAGACAAGAACTCTCCTTAAAGGCGGTAAATGTGAAGCAACCTTTTGAAAAACAAAGGTGAATACGATGCTGTTCTGATGGTTTAAAGGTGCAGCATGTATTAAAATCAATGGTCATTTACACAAAACAAGTGATTAAATGAATAAAATCTACTTTTCTATTGGTTCCCAATAAAATAACTCATATGATTTAATTTGAATAGCTCATTTACATCTACTTGCTGTGGGTCCACGACATGGCAGTTGCTATTTGTTCCTTCAGTTTTACTACAATGTCACTGAATGGACAAATGACTAACTGTGTGTGAATTACCAACCCCTGGCTTTGTTTGGTGGGTGCTATAGCACCTTTTGGCACATAGAAGCACAGTGCTCATGTACACAATTTTGAAATAGTTATTTGGCATTGTTAAGGCCACTGGATTTACTCGCAACTGAATTATGTTTATATCTGGAAGAATTTTGACCACTGGTGGCCACCGTTCATTCACAACTTCACTTTAAGTGATTTCTGTACTCATCTTTATCACTAGAAGTCAGTGATTCTTATACACTACCCTTTAAAACTGTAGAAACATGACATATTATGTATAAAAGGAACTGCACTTTGTGTTGAAATGGCTTATTTTAAAGTTAACACTAATGGTAGTAGGTAAATGCTGGAAGTATGAAGCTCATATTTTTCAGTATAACAGCCAGTGTGGTTAAAGAATTAACCTGACTTTGCCTTTTTAGCTACAAAGGTGCACATTTTAACTAAGTAGCAGATTCAGAGTGTTTTGTAGCAATGTGAGACAACAATAACCTTGAGTACACGTTAACTGCATCCATTCTTTGTGGTGTAAAAAGTCTGCTTTGTTGCAGAAGGTCAGTGGAGCTGGAGGTGGTAAAAGCTGTAATCCTTCTTGTAAAGTTAACACTCTTTTTTTTTTCTGTTTGTAGTTCAGTTTCAGAAATTTCCGAAAGCACTTTTATTGAATTCTTTTTTTATTTGTTTAGCTTAATAACAGAGTTTTGTAAAACTGAGAAATGGCCCCATTCCTCAGTTAACGGGCATGACTCAACAAAACTCCCCTCTGAAAAGGCTAGCATCCCTTGCAGGTATGCCTGCAGGTTTAACAGCTGGAACCCGATGCCCATAAATAGCTTTTAAGAGCAACAGCTCCACAGTCCTGGAATAACAAGAATAACGACAGAGCACTTATTACTCGCTTATATGCCAAACGTTGTAGCTACTGATTAAATTCTACCTTTCACTTCTATTTACTCATATCAAACAGTTGTTTGCTGTGGCATTCTTTCATTTTTGCTTTGAATTAATACTTGCGATATTGTATCAACCCACTGTTGATGTGCAAATGTGATTAAAGGCCATTAAACAGAAATTTAGTAGTGATTGTTTGCTTTTATTTACTCAAGGTGCAGTGTTGTTATATAGCCATGGTTGGTTTTCTCTTATTAAACACTGAAAAGCTCTTGAGCCAGATAACAGAAATAAGACCCAGAGTGTGCCCCAAATTTTTGCTGAAGAACTGAAGTCAGCACTCCGGTCAAATGCTCATTAACCCATCAAATCCCAAATGGAGACAAAGTGGTGTCTTTTCTCCTGTTGTTTTTGTGACTTTCCCCATGTATGTGTGTGTGTTTGTAGGCCTGTCTGTTCAGTGTATGTCACCCTTGTATGGGAAGCATCAGTAAAACAGGGCTTCCGCTTGCAAAATAGCATCTTTCTTAGAATGTGAATACTTTTCTGTGAGTGAGACATAGCATTGTGGTGATATCATAGGACTCAGGGCAGATATGGGATCTGAATAATAGTGACTACACTGTGGGGCCTTTGTCTGGCAGCAGGCTGAGTCAAGCCCTCTGTGCCACCCCAGACCTGAATAAATCAGAGCAAAAAATGAAAAATGAGAGCAAGCGGGTGAGGGGGTAGAGCACAGACATGACTTCATATTGATCGATTCTGTGGTCTGTGGCCTCTCTCCGTATTGAAAAATGGCCAGATGCAAATGTCCACCTGGTCCGTGCTGCTATTCTGGGATCAGACTACATCCTCCCATCTGTTCATTTTTTCCTGCTTTTTTTTAGGTCACTAAAAAAGATCAGCCATCCCACAATGCATCATGAAAAGGCGGGGAACTTCCCTGGACAGTATACTGGTTCAGTGGTTCCCAACCTTTTTTCCTTGTGGACCCCCTGCCCCATTCTGTGCCAGAACAGTGCTTGGTTTTATTTTTGCATTAGTGAGATTCTCACCAAAAATATATTTGTCATTGTCAACTACATAATTGAATAATATGCAGAATTTAAAGAGGATGGAAAGAAGGTAGACAAGACAAATGTGACATGTCTGTCAGTAACACAGAAATACTAAACTATAAAGCACTTTTCCTTTGTCCCAGTCTTTTTTTTAAATAAAAAAATGATTTAAGCTTAAATACATTTTTTTCCATGCATTGTTAAATTCATAGATATCTGTGTGAAGTTGCTCTTGTGACCACTGAAAGTTGCAGTGCTTTTAATACATTACTCCAGGTTATTATTCCTTTTATCTGTCTACATTGTGCATACTGTTTGGGCACATTTTGTGCTCTCTGGTGTATGTCAAAATGGCTTTTTGTCTGTTATAAGGTCATAAACTGTTGGTTGATGTTGCCACATGTTTCTAAGGTTTTTACACTTGTTGCACATCTTCAAAGTTGCATGATGGAGATGCAAACGTGAGCAGGTCAGTTTTAACATACATCTCCACAGCCTACAACCATATTCTCTTCACAGATGATATTAATGGCCTCATCAGTCTGTTCAGTAATTAAGACATTGGCCCCTTTTTCTCCAACTTCATTCACGGTGTTGGACAGAGCCATGGTGTGTATACTATATTTAACATTTCAGTGAGATCAGCAGTAACTCAGATAGTTGTAGTGTGGAGCAGTGCATATAACAATGTGAAAATGGTCTTTTTTTAATATATCTAAAGGTACAGTGTGTAGAAATGACTAGAATATGTACATATTGACATAGAAATTACTTAAAATGCCAAACATGGGTATGAAGGAGCAGCATCCATTTGGCAACTGAGCATGTTTTCATCTGTGTGGATCCAGTGGCCTCAGGTGCAGACATGCCTGCACTGTAGGTGTCAACCTCTGAATTGTGTACATGTGTCTTTTTAAATGTGCCTTTAAAGGCATGATTTCTCTCAAACAGTGTTCTAGCACCCATCGCACAAAGCTGATTCTGCAGTTTTAAATCCCAGAGGGTTCTCACTTCATCCACAGATTTATTTGTCCATGAAGAGATATTGTAGTAAAACTAGAGACACAAATACGGCACCTCCTATATGCCTGGTCCCACAGCAATTGATATAAATGGCTTATTTTATGAGAATAAAAATAAAGTTATTGCATTTTTTATTTTTAATTGTCACCCGAAGACAACTTCTCAGCTTTCTCTGCAGCACAGCAAGACAGACACACACTCCACACAAGCCTCAGTTTTCATATGATAACTTGGCATTATGACACACTACAATCTGTTTAAGTAAATGACATTGAATCTGATTTATGAGCACATAAAGCAGAGGCTTCAACTGCTGTTTAAATTTTTTATTTTTTTGGTAGTGGTTTTTTGTCTTAGATGGCAGGGAGCAGATGGAGGGAAATTGCCTTTGTGTTTAGATATGAATGACTTGCTTCCTGAAAATGGTCTTCTCAGGAAGCAAGTGGTGTTGTGTATCTTTCCAGCAACGTTGCTGGTTGTGCAAAGGACTGGGTAAACCGAACCTGAAGTATTGCAGAGATTTTATAGTTTCCATGAATCTGAAATCCAAACAATGACAGACAAATGGGCCATTGGCAGTAATAAAGACATAGAAGTCTGTTTTTTGTCATGTCACAGCACACACTGGACAATAATTTCCATGGATCATATTATTTTTATTTGTTTTGTGCTGATAAACTATAATCTCATCCTGAAATTTCTAAAGCAAAGCTGCAGAACAAACATAGATGTAAGGTGGGAAAATAAACAGCAGGACTCTCTGACCTGTAACTGAAGCCACTGACTCTTTGAGTTAACTGCATCTTTCTTTTTACTGAGCCCATGCCGAGCTGTGTGTTTATACGTGTGTGTGAACATCAAACGTTTGGGTGTCTGATGATTAGCCTTCAGATTCCACTTAATATTTCCATACTGAATCACTATAGAAACCTCTTACTAAGGCCCCTATAACTTTGACTTGAGTTTTGACTCTGATAGAAGCTCATCAACACGGCCTGATAAGACCGAATGAAAATGTTTTTTGCCAGAGATTTGTCCGACACCATGTCTGCAGGATACTTACAAACCCTGTTTGAGAGATGGTTACAATATTTACAGTGTACATATTGCAGTGCAGTACAAGCCTTTTTCTACCTCAGAGAGATATGAACGTAGATAGCAGTAGAAGGTCGTTGTGCTGTGGAATGCGTGCTTTTACTTGCATGCCCCTGACGAACCTAAGCTTGTGGAATGGCATATTATCATTGATAATCTGTTTAAGTGTCAGTTTGTAAGTCAGTGTGCCTAGCAGTTCACTGCTTGTGAAAGTAAACACACAGAACAGAATAATACAGGCTGTATCGTTGGACATCTTCCATCTCTACAACATGCATTGTGTTCGTACACTTGTCTGTAACATGGAGTGTGGGATCTTTGCTGCTTTTTATGATAACCTCAAGCTTCTTCCTGAGTGTAATAAAAACAGTAGGGAGCTCATGTATTTTTTCCTCCTCTTCCCTTCATTTGTATACCTTTAGAACCCCAACAAACTAAATAAGCTTTTCCACATGCTCTCTGCACTTCCTGCAAGCTTTGTGACCACAGCTTTGTTGTCTGCATTTGGTACACTACATTTACTAAAGTATGTTTGTCTAAGATTTCCAGCCAAATAATGAATGAGTCAAACTGAGAAAAGAATTCTGACTCTCAAGGGACCGACCTGCAGTTGTTAAATAAAAGTGGAGCTCTGTGATATTGCCTTTTCTTTGAAATACAGCTCTAGAAGCATACATGTTCAACGCTATCGAGCATGGGATCTTCCCAACGCAATAAGAATGGGGTCACCCGAGACATTACAGTAAAAGTGGGAATGGGTCAGTTGACAGGAAGAGGAAACAGAAGGCAGGAGGTGATAGGTGTTGTCATCAGCAAAAGGAGGAAGTTCTAATCTAAAGGGGGCTGCAGGGCAACCCATACAGCTGGCCAACCCATTAGCAAGAGAGAAAAAGCATTTTGTTGGCACCATGGAGAACAAAATAATAATAATTGTATTTACCCTCTGAAGATTAATGGTATTTAACTCATTAGAGGTACCGTAGCAGGAGCATGATATACCTGCTTTGTATATTTGTATATCTTATTTTTTTCTATCTGTAAATCTGACATGCATGTAGAATTTTACTTTTTCATTTTTTTAAACTAAGAGGCTTGTCTGTTTTTAAAGGGGCTATACCCAATTTCACGTCCGGCTAGTTTTGGCGTGACGCTCTTTCTCTGCCAGGTTAATTTTTGGAACGTCCAGACTCCGATCAGCCAGTAATAGCGTTCCCATAGTGATATGGTATCAAGTTACGAAAGTTAAACCCCTTAGCCGAGAAAAAGCGTCACACAAAAGAAAAAATAACTAGCCGCTATCGCTAACTAAGCTAGCCGGCCGTGAAATCGGGTATAGTCCCTTTAAGGCTGAGCTGCAGGGGGTATCAAAGATTTCACATACACAGATGCCTCACTCTGATGGATTATATAGAGCTAAATCCAATTTGCCTCACTCCAACATTTTCTTTCGATCTGCACTTATTGAAACTATGGTCAGGAAGGCTGTGTTTTAAATTGTGCATCATTAAAAAAAACACTGCTCTGTTGTCGTTAACTATTTACATGTTAGCGAATCATGTTGGTACGTTTATAGAAACGGATGTTGCTTTAAGATACATTGGTTATAAATTAACAAATGAGAAATAAATCTGCTGTTCCCATATAAACACAAAAGTACTGAAAAGAGGTGCATTTTGTTACAGTACTGATCCCCGTGTAGCTTCCGGGAAACGGTAACCATAGCGGTTTAAATGTGAAAGGTACCCATCCAGACGAAACCCGTCACAAACACAACACTCCCTTTCTGTACCATCTCACTTAATAAGTACTTTTTTTTCCCTTTAGGAACTAAATTTTAAGCAAATTTAGCCAAACAGTCCACAGACTTAAAACCATAACCATAAACTCATTCCTGTTTGCATTTCATTATGCTACCATGTTTCTATTGGTGTTATTGATTGAAAGATTTATACAATATTTATACAATGTCTTCCACTGCTGTGCAAATAAACATTTATATGCTCACCTGAGATGTTTTTGACACCTCCTATCAATTAATATTTGCTTCACTGGTGAATGCAGCTTTAAAAAAACAGCATTCACCCTTCTTATCCTTGCTGATTGTGTGTTACCTTAGTGACCTTAGGCAACAAAAACACTTGGTTAGCATTAAGAAAAGGGTCATGGTTAGAGCTGGACTTCAACCTTCACCCTCTCAGAGCTTTAGATCTAACAGTTGGTCTTCCAGAGTTTCTGTTTTTCTGTTTTTAAGGGAAGCATAAACTCTGATCATAATAATTCAAGATGCAGCTTATAATATTATTCTTCTAAAACAAATGATAAATGAATCATATTTATAGATCTGTTCTATCTCCAGTAATAATACACAAAGGTATCAAAACCATGTAGTTGCAGTAGTCAAATTGACATGTATCTCCCCAATGAAATGTCTCTGTTTATGTACTGTTGGCCATAGAGATAGCAGTTTGTAAATGCCCAAACACGTTTCATGCAGTGAAAAGCGAGGAGAACCGTCACCCTCAGGGAAATGTCTGGAATCTAAGGAGTAGAGTGGGAGGGCATTTCATCATGATAGCCCACAGGCTTGTGAAAGAAGTCATTGTTGGCACAGCTTTTGGTGTGGTTAAAAAACATCAAGCACATCTGGCTATCTGGTTTACCTCACCTTTGTTAGCATGTCAGCCACACTCACCTCTCTAATCTGTACACAGCAATGGGTGTGACACATAACACGGTTAGTGGATAGAGAGACAGACACACTCCTTTTTAGCTTTATTCTTGATGTTTTGGTCCAGCTGCTATCTTCAAGAATGCATGTCCCAGTTTGGATGATGGTATTTTGATAAGTCTGTCATGGTGTGAAGGCAGTGCTCACACGGTGCTGTCTCTGTACTGACGAACCTCTTCTGTGACTCACCTAACATGAGATAATATTATGCTTTATCCCAAAAAAAGTAGCCGGATGATGGTGTTCAGCTGACAAAGCGACACCCTCGCTGTTTCTGGATGAGATGTTCAACCTGCAGGACTCTTTCATGTCAGATCAGGTTGGGAAATGGTTGTATACCCAACATGTCCAAAGACAATAAGGAAGGGGAGATTTCCCAGAAAAATCCAGCAGTTTTCATTAAGTGCTGATCTCTTGTGGAGTCACAGATGGTACAATCCTTTGAGGTTCTCACAGCAGCTTTCTTTGGAAGACTTAAAGTACTCCAACATCCATGGATGTTGTCTGCCGTGAATTTAGTTTTGAAGAGATGGTGAGATCAGCTGGAATCTGTTGCATGTCGTGCAAAGTGATGTGGATTTTACAGCCTGGTGCACACTGGTGTCCCTCCTACAGTCTCCACGCCTCTGGATGGGGTCACAACTTCACTTTGGAGGTCAGAGTTCACTTTTAGTCACAGTGTGGTGTGGTTTGATGGCCATAACAAGGCCTAACAGGGTGTGCCTGTTGCATTTGTCACAGCTAGGGGGTTTTGAAAAAGCTGGGAAACACTATATACCTCAGGGAAGTTCTGTTTTTTGTATCATATGAATCGTTTTGGAGGAAGTCCAGTCTTTGTCAAAATGTGTAATTGCTACATCCCCAAAACATATTTTGACCATAAAGGCTCCATAAATGCAAGATGCCTATTTATTCAGCTTTCTTTACAAAAGGAATTAGAGAATCCTGTCAGCATCACGGTTTGTGTCCTCTGTGAAGCTCGACTGGATCTCACACCTCAGCATCTACAGTCTTGCGCTCTTCAGTCATTCATTGATGCAAATCACACTTTTGCCAAATGGAGCGTTTCATCCAGACATTATTGAATGTCTCTGTCCTTCCAGCTTTTAACATTTAAATACTTTGGCTTCATCTATCAAATAATGAATCTAATCTCAGTGAAAATAAAATGTGATCTGACTAAATGAGACTTTATGCAAATTTTGCAGTCTGTCTTGAGGGGTTTTTTTCTATGCTATTGCAAATGCTTCTTTTTTTTTTTTACCAGTAAGACTTATGCAGAACTAATCAGTTTTTTGTTTTATGGCAGTTTCTGTTTTATACCGGTTTAAAAATATATGAACTTAGTCTGTGAGGATTAGTGAAGAAGTCAATAGTTTGCTCATGTAACCTGACCGCTTCACCCCTTCTGTGCAGTTATGATGACCCTCCTTAGCAAGAAAACAAATTTGTCCAAATGTATCCCCTAACTAAAGCTTATTTAATTTTTTTTGTTCCAAACAAAAGGCCATAATGGATCACGCCAGAGTCAAAACAAAAGATGACTTATTCATGTTCAGCGTAACGTTTTGTACACCGGCCAGCTGGCATTAAATGCTTTTCTGAGATGAAACACTATATTATGTCTATTTCTCTGCATTATCTTAGTTGTGTTTAGGTCTGTGTGTGTTTGGGAGTTGTTTGTGCAGCGTCAGTGCTTGTGTGTTTGAGGGCAACATGTTGCGTCGTGTTTGCCTCACAGCAACGAGTCTTCACGTGTAACTCCTAAAGGTCTCAACTTGCCTCCAGTAAAAAAAGAAAAAAAAGAATTTCACAATTTTCTTTTTTCTGCATTTATAGATTTAAAAAATTTACCAAACATGAAGATTTTAGCTTGTAGCAACTGCTTCATTGGTGTAATGCTACAGAGATGTGCTGTCACAGGGTTCATTGGCATCTTGTGGATGTGTGCAGCAGCAGCAGCCAGTTAAAGGTTAATAATGTTAACTCAGAAAGAATGAAGAATGCTGGTTAGCCATTAGTCTGCTTGTGTGTTTACACAGCCAGCCTTTCCAGGTGCTATACAATCCCTAGGATTACAGTGGACCGAGATCCAACACACACACACACACACACAGTGCACCACCATCTCCATATACCCTACCCCCAAAAGGAAAAATAGGAGGGGAGACAAAGTGTTAGAGGTGGAGGTGGAGGGAGATAACAGAACAGATGGAGGAAGGGAGAGGGAAAGGGAGTGTATTCAGTGTGTATTCAGCAGACTTCCACTACAAAGGCTTCACAGGACGAAGCACACAGGGAGCCTCTGAGTGTGGAATATATTTCCTACAGTATCTGTTTTGTGTATGAATGAAGCAGTTTCTCTCCTCTTTAATCCTGAAAAATGGTGGGACTCTCATCCACTACTGTTGAGGGTAAGTTTTACAAAAAAAAGGCTTTGTAAATTGTAATTAACAGCAAGTATCTACAGCTGAGGTACAATAGGTGCCAGGATTTTAGTGGAAAGGGAAGATATTCAGACTCTGGGGATTTAAAGAGAGCAACATCCCCCGGAGGTTTCTAAGCTTTATCAGAGGCAGAAATCAGGACGTGTTTACTTCATGGTGCCATCGTGCTGAAACGATGTTGATTTATGAAGAAAACAAGCCATTTGCCAGCCACTCTCAATCATAGAACGCTAAGTTTTTAATCCTCCAAAGACTTTCTGCGGCTTGCACATTCTTGTGTGATAAGTGGGATTGGGTGACAGCAATAACACTGGGAAACAGAGCTGCTGCTGAATCACTGAAATCTGTCTCTTTCGACACATTGGGAAGTTATTTGTGTGTGCATGGCATCGGAAGGAAAGTTAACCCAACATGAGGGAAGTTTTAAGTTTGAGAAAAAACAATCGCACGCCCCCGATCGAGGTCGCATTATTCCTCATATCAAAGTTGGCTGGACATGTTAGCACAGGTGCTTAACCCACTAACATTACACACCTCTCTCCCCACCCCCCAGCCTTTTTCTCCATCCCCCGCAGAGTTAGTGCAGAAAAGTTGCAAATGGAAGCTCCTTACAAAGGCCTGACTCTGCCGTGTCAAACAAACAAAAATGCGTACGCTTACACACACAAACACACCGTAGAGTCTTGCACTATCAACAAGGTGAGGAATGTGGCTGAGGTTTAATGACGCTTGTCAAGTAAGTGTGAAAGAATAAATGTTTGAGTGTGTTTAAGGCCCTGAAAAACGTTGCACATTCCTGTTTTTTAGCACTATTTGTGAGCAATCGAAGCATCTTCATATAGCTGCAAAGATGAAGCAATTTGGCCGAATTCATCCAGTTTTATGGTTGTGACGGTCCGGAAGCATGTGTGCAGTTAGCAGTAGTTGGGAGGTTGAAGAAATAGTTTTGTCTGAATTTATAAGGCATCAAAGGCTAGCTTCTACACACACACACAAACACGTGCAAATCATTGCAGGATCAGTTTTAGATTATGTAGGAACCCGTGTAAGGAGCATGGTGTTGGTTCTAGAGGCGTGACCGGCGTTACAAGGGTGGTCTCCTACGCCTCCCGTGCCAAAAACTGCAAAGTAGTTCCTCTTTGCTCATTTTTGCTCAAGTCTAAAAGCTCTGTAATCATCCAATCGGATAATCGGCTTTTTAGAGAACTATTTTTTACGAGTGTGACGTCCAATGTCACGCCAGCATCCCTTTGAAAGCGCCGCTTTGATTTCTGTGTTATATTTGATTTAGTGCTGACTGGTGTAAATTTCAGTATCTCTCCGCAGCAAATGAGTCATGCTGTGGAAGGGGTTTTGTCTTACACTCGGTAAGGGGAAGCCCGATGCTAGGCTGAAGTCAGAAACTAAACAGCTGGAGCCTCTGGCAGAGAGACAACATCCACCAGGCCAAGACACCCAACTTTCATGAGCTTCCTCTCCCTCCATGAACTCCATTTCCTAATTTCCCCTGGGTGAATGGGATTTTAATGAGGAGACATTCCAGGTTCCTGCATGAATTAATTCCTCATGCCACCCTCTCAGCGATGGCATGCTAGCGTTACAATGGAAGGAAGTGGCTGAAAGTGTAGAAAACGGTGTGTTTAAACAGACACAGGCAAACATGCACCTGCTGTAGCTTTTGACTATAGTCTTGGCAGGGCATTGTTAACCCCAAAGGAAGACCCACCTCAGGAAAGTATGTCAGTCTTAAAGGAGTGGGATGATTCTGAAATAAAAAACAGGTCTCGAAACCAAACAGATTTGTCATCCAGCTTAGTGAGACTGTTTCCTTATCAGTGGTGAGACATTATAAAAGATACGAGATCATCCAGGAGTCCGTTTTTCTGCCCGACTGATGCCTTCAGGGTCTTTTCTGGGGTTATAAACCAAAGTTAACTATTGACACATCTCACAAAATACACATCGTAAGCGTTCCTGTGTGGGTTTGTGCTTGGTTTTTTTGTGTTTTTTCCACGTGCATGTGTCTATGTCTGGCATGCATTTGTGTGTTTAGTGTAAAAGGTCTTGTTGCCATATGACCGCCCAGTGAACAAAGACTTTTCTGGCTCAGCGACTGTCCCGCGTCTGACCCCAGTGAGACGCACGGTTCAGCGGCTCTCATTCGACTGGACTGTGAAAATGTAGTGATGTGGGGGGGGGGTTGTAGACAAGTGCGACTCAGG
>JAVQJG010083319.1:0-13728 GCA_036024015.1 Craterocephalus amniculus | reverse complement strand
TAAAAACAAGTTAAAACATGCAAATAAAAATGAATAAAAACACACTAAAACCACGCTAAAACCAAGCTAGTGGGACACAGTCCAGTTCTGGCAGCACCTGCTCTTTCACCTTGTGACACATGCATTACTTATCAAAGCAGAAGCTTACTACAAATGTTTTGTATGAGGTAAAAAAGAAAAATTAGAGCAAAGCAGGAGATGATCTTCCCTGCACCTCTTGGCGCCCTCGAGGCAAATGCTTCTTTACAAAAATAGATGGCTCCTCATCAAACCTTTTGACTTTTGAGGAAAGGAGAGTTAAATCACACTGGCATAAAAAGGGGAAATGCAAAGTATTTTAATTTCAGAGTGAATCTATTACTGTTAGTCTACCAAGTTGTCCTGTTGTGAATCTTTATCATTCATTCATCATAACACAAGCGTAATCAGGTGAGATGAAAAAACATGGATTCTACGGTTCGGTTCGGGGGCTAGCATCAGCTTTTTATTCTTGTACAGAATCTGCTTGCAGATCTGATTGCCCCCTGCACACTGTGCAGACAGGTAGGAGGCTGTACAACATGGTGTTATACCACTGAGGGCTGTGCCAGCTGCACTTCAAGAATCATGCAGATGGACCTGCGCCAAGTGTGAACGTCGAGTCATATACAAACATGGTATACACACAAGCACACATGGGAACCTGAGAATGTTGCCAGACGATGTGCATTAGGGATGCAAGCCGTGCACTTCCACACCTGTTCATAAACTGTGAGAGAACTTGCGGAAGATGCATTTACCTTGGATGCCTCTTGATTTATGCATGGGTTTTAAAAGTGATGGTGGCGTGCTCATTGCTCGGAATAATTGTAAAATGAGCAAGTCTTGTTTCAGCAGCCATGCACTACACATTACCAATGACATTTTGAATTGCTGTATCATTTATGCGCTGCTGGGTTGGAGACCATCCAGGTACAGATCTCAACTCTGCCATCCAGGGATGCATAACGTTTGAAAGGCAAGCACCAAGACCTTCAGTAAAATTTTATTTCAATCAGGAGAGACCAATGACGAGGTGAGATACATTTATTGATTGTTACAATCAGAATGTGCTTTGGCGGATAGACCCCGACGTGCAGTCATCTGCCAAGAGGGAGGAGGCTATTCATACGACAAGCATTTCCCCCCGGGGGTCTGGACCTGGTGGCGGAGTAAAGGCTGCAGAGCAGAAGGATGAGATTGCCAGCTGGTGGAGCATTGGGTGGAGGGGGGCTGCGAGTTCAATCTGAAAGGAAGTCGGCAGGAAAGAGAGAATATTTAAATTCCCCACTTGAATGAGATAGGCTGTAAGAGCCGAACGCTGATTGGAAAAGGTGAGGACTTAAGTAAAAGAGGAGGGAAGGAAAGAGTGCAGAAAGGGATGAAAGGAGTGAGAGAGGGAGACAAAAGAAAACAAAAAAAGACAAAAAGAAAAAGGAAGATGTGAATGTGTATATAATCCCACCTCCAAATATTTTCCAAGTACTGGAATTGTTTTTCTAAATTTAGAAATTTTCCATAAATTTTCTAAATCGGGGAAATCTAATTAGTGGGGATGTATTTATTTATTTTTGCTCTTTTGCTATTCTTTCCAAGTGTTTTCATTTGTAGATTTTTACTGCAAACCTGACATCAATAACCATTAACCATCAGATAATGAGATCATGTAGAAGCCTTTAAGGACTGTTTACCATCACTGAACCTGTGTATGTGTATGCGAAATGTAATAGAATAGCTAAAATAACTCACAGAATATCATTGTCAGTCCATACAAGAGTTCAGCTGTATTCAGATATGAAGTGTAGCCTATTATTTAATTTTACTGTTGACTGAACAGAAATCACTACATTAGATTATTATCTAGATTTAACAGAAACAGAAATTACATTCTTATAACAACACAGACAAAGCTCCAAACCACAATTGTACTTCTCTTTAGTTTCTTAATAAAATACATCTGTCTTAGTACATGTCTCAATTTATTAATAGATATTCGTGAATGATGAAGTACAATTATCCTATTTTTAGCACCATTTCCAAGCAAATACATCTATTTGTTCTAATCTGATTGTTGACTCTCAGTCTAATGGTTCAATAGATCAAAGCACATCACCATCATATCATGTATCTGTAAGTCATCACATGCACAATAGTCTGTTTGTCAACATTAGCTAAGAACATAAACCATATATGAACCACTTGGAACATCTGATAAATTGATTATAGTAAATTACCGCCACGTTAAACTAGAATTTGACTGATGGAGAATGACTTTCACATCTCTCAGATGACCAAACAGTATGTTTTGGAAATTCTCATTGTCTCACACAATGATATAGTTTGGTCCTGGAATATGAATTTACGCCTTGGTCCACTCATCAGGGCCTGGTTCACTATTCATCCAAGGATGGCCGTGGTGTTCCTGATGGAGAGTGTGTGCACATCAGGCTCAAAATCGGAGATCTCTGCTCCTCATTGCACTGCAAGAGAATATATGCTGTGATGTGGGTGGGAATTTGTGGTCAGACAAACAGCAGTGTGTGGACGACCAGGAGGGTGAGTACGATTGGCCAGTGAAGAAGTGTTAGATGTGAAACTCCAGCTTTATTTGCAGAAGTGTGTTGCATATAAGTTCTATTGATATAGTGTTTAAATCCAAGTATTACTCTGTATACGTTTTCTTTTCGCTCTGATGTATGGATGATACTTTGTGTGTGTGAATAATAATTGTTACAATATGAGTGCAATCAACTTGATAAACATTCAAGCTCGATTTGACCTAAAATATTACAAACAGTATAAACCTTACAAAGTACATCGTTATTGTTACACTGATCATAACTTACATCCATCCATCTTCTGTACCACTTAATCCAGTTCATTGTTGTGGGTGGGCTGGAGCCTATCCCAGCAATTATCAGGCGAGAGGTGGGGTACACCCGGGACAGGTCAACAGTTCATCGCAGGATCAACACAGAGAGACAGACATGCACTCACACACACACTCACTCCTAGGGAAAATTTAGAGTGATCAATTAACCTATCACGCATGTCTTTGGACAGTGGGAGGAGGCCAGAGTGGCTGGTAAGAACACACAAACAAACCGTTTCAAAACTTTGAAAAAGAAAATGAATGTGTGATCATTTCATCTCACTGCAATTGCACAGAATTTACCATGCTAGGGAAATGTTTCATTTTAACATAATTGTGATCATTTCAAAAGAAGTGTTACAAGTCTGTGTTCCAGAGTTGTTTCATGGCACGATGTTGCTGGAGCCATCGATGTCAGCATCATCCGCAGGCTGAAAAACCACACTAACTTCTGGGACAGGGAGTGACGTTGCTGCTGGGTTTCACTTTATGCACCACATCACATGTTAGCAAAGGTATAAAAACAGCACTTTTTGACCGGTCAACACAATTAATTTAGCAAAGAAAAACAAGATTATTAGAGGAACCGATTAAAATAATGAGAGAAAGGGATACATCAAGAAATAAGGAGAGTCAAAATAAGACCGTCTTGTAATATACTGGCTGGAAAGAGCTCACAGTTAGGATGCAAGATGGATGCCGGATTAGTCATTCATACGGCCCATGTCACTGAGAAAATCTGCAAAAGTTCAGCAGTGTGTATAAAATGGTTCTCAATGTTACCATGGTGATTTAACCCAACAGCAAGATAATCAGCTGCACGCCAAAAACTGAAGCTGTGGGGATTACAGTGTGTTTCACCTGGCATTGTTATGTTGATGAGAAAATAAAGATGTGGCGGTATCTCCAGCGCCCAACAGCTAACTCAGCTGGACAAGCCAAAAACTACCTTATGTGACCCCAGCAAAGATAACAAAAAAAACAGGCCAAATAGACGAGACCCCATCATTAAGTTTTGGCTGACTCAAGCACCAATGGACACCACACAACAGATGAAATAAAAAACGGTTGTATTTATTGAAATATAAAAGAAAAAAAAAAAACTAACCAAGCAGGGGTTTATCAGGTGGTGGTGCTGCTGCTGGATGGAGGGGGGGAGAAAGGTTAGCCAGGGGCCTTAATAGACTCAACCCACAGATCACAGGTGCTTGTCATTCAGCTAACTGGGGTGAAATTAGAGACAGGAAGTACCACAATAAAACAGGAAGTATCAGAATGTAACATTCTAGTACTTTCACATATAAGTATTTGACAACCTAAGAAATGAAAAAGGTTTTTTCTTTTTTTAACCCATTCCCACTTTGTTGTTTATCCACCATTGTTGGAAACCAAACGCTGCTGAGTCTGACATCTAGCTGTTTGGAGAGTCACTGACTGACTTTATATGGCCTCTATTAAAGTCACTCTGCTATCTGGACCTGCCTTTGCCTTTTTCTTTTAAATTGAATCTCTATGTGAAAACTGATTTCACCTGTGTCATTATAAGAACACATACTGTAAATCCTTTTACTCGATTTATTAAATCTATATGAAGGACGATCATTTTTCGTAAATTTTCTTTTGACGATCATTTTTCGTAAATTTTCTTTTGACTTTCCCTGCATTATCTTTTAAAATCATTCTGTAAAAAAAGGACTGTCATGAATAATTGAGAGTTTTTTCAGAACGAGCTTCAAATATTATAATCTCTCTGTATTGCATTCAACAGTGTATGCCGTGTCTCAACAAAGAGGAGCCCAACCCTCCCTCAGATCCCATCTGAAATATTCCAGAAAGGCTCAGGTGTCAGTAAAAGCTTCTCCTTCTTTTCAATACACACTGCTGTGAATGATAGAGATGAGAAGTGTCAGAGTGATCTTTCCAGCCCTCCTCTGGCTGAATTAGCATTAGCATAATGGGTTTTTTAACACTGCATCTCAGCTGCCATGAGGCCCATGTGGAAGCTAAGTTTCCAGGGCTATTAGTGGCTAACTGGTGGTGAGTCAAAGCTTGCATATCAATTTAAATCAAAGGACAGCAAAGGGAGTGGTACACAAGAGAAGTCATACATTTTTCATGCTGTGTGCTAATCAATTCCTGGGGAAATAAAGGAAAATAAAGAAACAGCTTCACAGCAAAACATATTTTAAAAGGAAAAACATTTTAACTTGCAGTGGGATAAAATTACTTAGAAAATATACCCTTCTTCTAGCACCATCACATGAGCTCAGTTGTTGACAGTTCAAACAAAAACCAAACAAATGATAAGATGGTGCCACGTAATGTCTTCTAATTGTGTGCTAGCGCCACAGAAATATGCCAATAAAAAGCCAACAAACAGATTTGTTTTGATTAATTCATGAACTCCTGAAGACCTCAGTGATCAATCTTCCAGGATGGCGGGGAACAGTTATGCCACAGACTTTCATCCAAGCATGGCTGGCTCAGTTCTTCAATGAAATTTTGACAAATGCATAAAATCTTTTTAGTTACAGAGACAAAGAGATGATCTGGTCCTCTATTTTATCTGAAAAACAATAAGTCGGTTTCATTTTAAGCTGTCTTAGAGGGATGAACGTCTGATGGGCAGAAGTTTAGACACCCCTGTTTGGGGAAGGACTCTGGTAAAAAACAATTTAACTATTGAAATAAATCTGAAATGTGAAATGTGAACTGTTTTTTGCCCAGTACAGTTGAGAAAAGGAGAATACTGAAAAGTTTAGTGACTCGTTGAGCTAAGTGAAAACTGAAAACAATGAGAAAACCGGGTAGGATTACCATGGGAATTCAGACTGATCTCAAAACTCTGTGCAGTTCATTTTCACGCTATTGCTTCAGGCTCATGGAAAAACATTTTGTTTTTTCTTTTCGTGATTACCTAACATTGTACTTAAGGTAACTTCCAGACAACAGACATTTTGGGCTGAATCTGGGCTACCTTTCCATTGTCATTCAGCTCTTACAGCACTGGGAAAGTGTGTGTGGGCCAGGAGTGGGCCAAATGTCAGTTGCAAGCTTGCCTTGGATTGTGTCATGTCTCCTGTGGGCCACATACAGTATGGTCTAGACCAGTCGTTCAAAAATTGTGGGTCGAAACATTATTTCAGGGAGTCGCCATATAATTGTGAAAAATATAAAAACCTATCCAAAAAAAAAATTGGGATTTTTATAATGGCTGTCAAAATTAAACCATTAACAAAGATAAATCTGTATTTAACACCTTAGTTCATTAACACACTAATGTATAAATCCACATTAATCTTCCTTATTTATGAAGACAGACTACTTTCAAGCTTTTTATTTAGAGGATCCTGCAGGACAACCCATCTGTATAATTATTAACAATTGTCATCGCAGAAGGGAGGGTCATGAACACCAATACAGGTCATCTTGGGGGTCGTGGCTCAAAAAGTTAGGGGACCAGTGGTCTGGATGTCAGTTGCTGGTCTGTACGTGGATTACTGTATTTTGAGGGCTAGATGTAGTCCTGTCAACAGAAATGTCTACAGAAAGATGTGCCTATCTTTAAAAAGTTTTCTTTAGAGAGCAACACACTGTCCCACAAATGGAAGACCATGATGGAATAAACCTGTCTATATTGTAAATCCACTCTTCTGTATTTCTTTCACATCCAGTCTTTTTATTGTCAAACGGGTGGTTACGCCAGCAAACATATCAACAAGCAAACACACCAACAAGTAAACACTGAATGCTGAGGGAAGAAAAATTGGCCTTGTCTTACCTTTTCATGAAAGGCATGTCAGCTTCAATAACTTGCAGGTAAGCAAAGCAAGTCCTCTGACAGAAGACAAAATCCTTTTCAGGTAAAACCCTCCAGAATTTCTCATCCTGTGTGAGTGATGTAGCTGAGTGCAGTTTAGGTCAATGCAATGAAGCTTGGCCATCTAGAAATATATAAAGCGACAGGGGACAAAATTGCCCAAAGCCTTTACCTTGTTAAAAGCTGCTTTGTGTTTCTGTCCCAGCCAAGAGTTATTTTATGTTTTTTGTGTGTGCTCGTCCTATATATTGCTGATGAAAGCTCAAGCCTCTTGTGTGGTGGTGTGCTGGTTATTTGTGTCATTAAATTCCTCCTGACAGCAGCCACAGCTTCACCTTCTCTCGACCTGTCCTTTCTTTTCGCATTTCTTTACTTTTGCAAAAAGACAACAAGTCTCTCTCTCGGCTCCGATCGTGACACCTTCTCCAGATTTTTTTCCCTCTGCAGTTCTCTCATCATGCGTACACAATGAAAGTTTATATTTATTTTTAGCCGCTTCTTTCAGAGGTGCCATTCCCAACACATAATGAGGGCCAGGTGCTCATTACCGTTACTGGAAGGTATTGAACTGTCAACGTATGGCTGAGACAAATGTAGAGCAGCCCACCACCCCATCCTTCTGTCTCCCAAATGAAAATAATTATACTCCAGAGCCCCCTCACCTTGTTCTCATAACTCACTGGGTGCAAGGTTTCAACAAGACATGAGCACAAGTCATTTTAAATGAAAACTACATCACATTAGAGACAGGATTAGTGATGGTTATTTGCCCTTTTTTCATTTTACAATTCTCAAAGGAAAATAAATATGTATGGCTAATTTCAACATATCCTGTGCCACCAAACCTACAGCGCACAAAGTGATAGATCAACCACATGGCTAATGAATAAGACTGGAATCAGAAAGAATGCCCAACATAAGGCTATCAAAGAGCTTAGCTGTGTCACAGAGAGAAGGATTCATTTGTTGAAGTGGACAGAGACGGTATGGGCCTCCCAACGACGACATGGACCCAAAATGTGACACAGAACTGATCAGCCTGTCTGGGCCAGCCTCGCCGAAGGTGTTCTGTGGGAAAGGCTGAAACACTCAAAACATGTCGGAGTGTTCTAACCCCTTCCAAGATAACCCCTCTCCGACAAAGGCAAGGTACTAATATATGTTGGGGATTTTTAGAACCAGTCCTATTATTTATACTAAACTAAGGTTTCAAACCAGTGACTACTGTGAATAACAGTTGACATCCAATGAATTGGACAATCAGTACGGGAGTTGAAAAAGGAACAAACCTGGCAGGAGACAAATTTCAAAGCTGCATCTCTGGCTGGATAAAGATACATTTTTATATAGGTCTCATAATATAGACTAGGGTAGGAAAAAGTGCTTAAGAAAGCCTAATGAGGAACTCCTCATCGACCACTACTGCCTCAGAGGTAGGGCGTATCAGTTGAATGAAGCTCAGTAGCAGGTCTATCACTTTAGTCCACAGTCCAAAATCCCTCACAAAGCTGAATTGTTCTGGTTCACTTAATCGCTACAAAGGCCAACTCAAATTTACTTAAATTCATCCCGATAGTGCTTGTTTTTTAACTGGACCTAAAACTCCTCTTTAACTCTTCACCAGCAACACACCAACATTTATACATGTCAATTAATCACACAATTCCTTGACTGTGACTCCAAAAATATTCAAATATATCTTGGAGATGTAACTATTTCTTTAAAAGGAGGCACTTTTCTAGGAGGAACCTAAAAATTAAGGAGAGCACTTAAAATGTTTGAAGGAATTTATGTCAGAATAAAGCAGTAGTTTGAGATCTTAATTTTTTAAATTTAAATGGATAGTTTTGGGTATAATTTCATCCACTGGAATTACAAATAAATAATTCAAGGGCATTCTCAATTTTGAATAAAATAAACATGCAAAAGAGACAGAAATATGTTTAAACAAAATTCTGCTAAAGAGAGGAGCAAAAAAGAAAAGAGAAGGCATTTTTAAACTCAGCTATTTTCCCAGACTCGGCTGCTCCAAGCAAAGTGGTCTTCGACATCAAATATTGAGCACGTCTCTTGAAATGTGCCAGTTGGTATTTTTTGCCACCATTAGAGCATCTGAAGTGTCAAAGGTCAAAATGCATTAAAAACCATAGATGTCCTTTGCTGTCACTGCAGGTTGCTAGTGAGATTTTTTTCTTTGAAGGAAACGCAGTTGTTCTGAGTCGCTTGAATGTAAAAAGAGGGAACAACCTCTTGGGGCTGAAACCTTTGTCTCTATCACTGCTATCAGGGAATGAATTATGCCAAGAGAGAAACGGGCCATCAATGAAATGTTGGAAACTCATGGGTTATTAAGCGAAGAATCCATTGATTATTGATTGCAGACACTTTTGCACATTCAATGTGTCAAACACTTCAAAAAATAGAATATGAGTGACTAAAGCTTTTGAGATATTGTCTTTCTTCTTGGGGTACCACTTTTTTTTTGTTAGACAAACTGTTTCTTCCATTAATTTATACATTGAAAAAACATTGACAACCAGATACTAACTGAGATATGTATTCACGGTAACAGTTTGGATCAACGAGAGATCTTGACATAGGTAACAGAATTAGCCAAAAAAAAAAAAGAATTTAATTGGCTCTAGAACTACAGTAAATGTCCTTAGAAATCTAAATCATATATGTAAGAATATGTTTGGTTGTCTTTTCGTCAATAAATGGACAAGTAAAATAAAATTTTTAAAAAATACCTTCCACCTCATGGTAGGAACAAACATATAATTTATTTACTGAAGACTTAATAAGAAACCCATCTGCTGGTTGCTGAAGTCAACCAATCTGCAAGCAGACCCGAAAAAAAGCTGTACCAACAACTGGTTCTCCAATCAAAATGTACTTATCAGATGTCTTTTGATATCCTTAACAATTCCATAACAGTATCTCTGCTACCCCTACATACATAATCCTTTGAACATTTTCAGAGAACAGGTCATTCTTTTGTCTTTCCTTGTCACAAAGTAATTTTTTGGAAGTATGAGTTGTTTGATGGACTACTAAGTGCATGTATATGCACTCATACATGTTGAGGACCACAACATAATTTTGGAACGATGATGGGACTCTTATTTTAATAGATACTATTGTACTGTTTCCCTTGGATATCTGTAATCACATGTTAGAATGACATTTAGGCAAATACATCTCTTGGTTAAGGGTCGAAAATCCAAATTATTTTCAGTAATTGGTCATCATACAAGGATGACTATAGAGATTACTCTGGTATGTTTTCATTATTTGATCAAAACAAGTCATTCCTCACCATGTTTTAAAGAAAGTGTTGCAACTTCCAGGAAGAATGGCCAGCTGAGACAACAGACAGTGGGAGGCATGGGTCATGTGCCTGAAATGCTGGAGGAAGAGTGTGAAACACTTCCATCCTCCTATAATCACTCATCAGCTTTTCCAAATCCATATTGTCATAGGACAGATCAAAACACAGTCACTGAGTTACAGAAGCAGGTAGAGTAAGACCATTGTCCACAATCATGGAATCTGTTCATTTAATGGCTTACCCTCAGTGTGTTGTAAAGTCTGGCTGTTATATGTACATAGCTAAACTGAATTTGAAGGTCGATAAATGTATGAAAATCGTACAAGTCCTCTAGAAAAGTCTCTCAGGTAGATCTGTGGAACATTTATTGACTCTGAGTGGCTTTGTACCAGAATGAATTATATACTAAGGAGAACTCAACCTTGATCATCGAGCCAAGAACTTCTGTTCTATTGTTTGAGCATCCCTGCAGATCAGCGTATATTTGATGATCATTTTGTTATAGGGTAGTTTAAGATGAATGTGTGCTGGTTTTGTTGTGACTTTAGCAGTATAACCACAATGTTAGTAGTAGATTTATCAAGTGAGACAAAGCAGAACAGGAAACCTTTGGTTATGTTCCAGTTGTTGCAGTAAGACCTCATGGGAACAGGGTTTTTGCTATCAGGATGTTGCAGCTCACTTGTATGATTTAGATAATATAAATAAAAAGTGGGGAAATAAAATATACATATATATATATATATTTATATATCTGTAAATCTCTGTGAATTCCCTAAGGTCAATGGTGCAGCATCACTACTGTATAGTGCATGATTAGAAACAAATGCACTGCTGTTGCCTTTTCTGTTATTTATACCACAAACAGTAGTGCATGGGCACGCATTGTTTTATATTTGATCAGTTATTTCTGTTTTAATCAAATTATTCTTCCGTGAATATTAGCTTGCCACAGTTCTCCTCATACTCAGCAGGAAATTATATTTGTAGTGCAGAAAGAAAACCCATGAATGAGGTCTGAGATCATGTAACCAAAACATATCTACTGATTTAATGGATTTGTGTCATTGGTGTTTATGCCAAAGAAAATATCAGTTTCCAAAAGTAATTTAGTCAGCATGAAATAGTACTATGTGTGATTCTGGAGCTGAGCTTGGGTTGAAGAAGCAAGAGGAAAAGAGATGGTCTTCAATTTCTAGACATTTTTCAGGCAAAAGGTACCTTCAAAAATCCAGAAACTAGACAAGAACTAGATATTGGTTAGATGATGACCAGAAAAGGAATCGCTGCACTGCAATGGCCAGGTTTGAAGTGTTGACCCAAAAGTGCATTTGAGTGCAGGACAGGATTTACAAAGAAATATACAAATAACTTGGTTTTTTGAAGTACTTCAATACATGCAGTTCATCCATTCATCCACTTTACCCCGTTCTACAATTTAGGTTCGCAGGAGTGCTGGAGCGTCACCTAACAATTAGCAGAGTACACCCTGAACAGGTCGGCAGTAAGTGCTGTACAAACAAAGGTTATTATTTCTGAGGACATAAAATTTTATCATTTGCAGAGTGGCATCCAAATGATTAAAGTGAGCTAGTGGACCAGTATTGGCAGTGGCTGCACAGATCCAATCACTGATCAGGTATGGATCAAATTAAAGATCAAATTAAAGATTGGATGTGTCAGAACTTTTTCCAGTTAAGTTAAGACAAAACTGAAATCATGGTTTTTGGAGCCAATGAAGAAAGATTTGGTTCAAACTTACGTTAGCAACGCGTGGCAGCCACAATGTGAACGCGTCGCAAGCAGCAAGTATATCCTAGGCCTAAGACAGTTGTGAAGTCAGCCTGTTATAATTCAAAGAGCGTGTCAAGGATTAAAGGACTGATGTCTCCACAGAAATGAGAAAAAAGTGTTTATCTTTAGTCCAGCACACTGCTGGTTTTGACTTTAAAATCCTGCTGTCAGTTCACAAAGTACTAACTGAAACTAAGTTTTAATGTACTTTTCAATGCCTCTTGTTATTTTTTGTATAATGCACTTTGAATGGTCTTTTACATTTGTGCTTCACAAATAAACTTGCCTTGCCTGTAATTTTGAGCTTTTTAGATCAATTGCAAAATGGTTGAACTGAAAATGTATTTGTGAAGCAATAAAATAAAATCTGAATTTTGTGATTTTATATTCATCATGTAGCGTGAGATATCGAGACGTTTTCGTTTTGTTTCGCTTCGGCTACAACAATGTTGAATAGAGCCCGGTAAAAAAAGTCGACAAAAAATTTGTTAATATTCTTCCATACTGCTCGTCCAATGCAGTCTGCATGTCCCGAGTGGGTAGCCTCCATAATTTACTCGCAACGACATCATTTAGTATATTTTTAGAGCCCAAACCGTTAGCCTGTTTACTTCCTGGACGTGCCGCCGCGTAACGCGGGATGCATTGGCGGCTGTGGTATACACACACGTGCATTGCATCGTTGAATATCAAGAAAGTGTTCCAGCGTGTCAATCAGCATGAGGGTGAGTAAAAAAATGAAGTCACATCATTCTGAGGCCGGAGTATCCCTTTAAGTTATTTTGTTTTTTCATATTAATTTAGCATCAATTGAACAATAACCAGAACAGAGAAATGAGAAACACCAAATGAGTCTGCTTGATTCCTCCACATCTTAGTATAGTAATATGTTGCTGTGCAACTTAGAGTAGATAACTGGTTGTAGATAATTTAGTCAATCGCCTAGCTAGTGATGAAACTCCATGTCTTTTAGACCAGGGCTTCACTGAACTTCACCTGCCTGCAGCTGTACAATGTGTGTTCTTGTGTGTTTCTCTGGATTAATGCACCAGCAGTTACGCCAGTTTCATAGAGATCTTCTGAAAACTAGATTAAAATTACTTCTATGAACCACGGGGGAATAAAGTTCCCAAAGTGTCTGATTTAAGACTTCCACATCAACATGACGACAGATCATCTGAAGTGTAACAGCAGAATCTGTCCTCAGACCAGCATGAAGAACTTCTTCTAATAATAAAAAAATGCATGCTCATTTCACGCTTTTACAATCATCTGTGATGCTATAATACGTGAATTAAAAGGTCAGCGTTCTTCTCATTTCGTTTTTCCTCTGCTCTTATTGAAACCAACAAATGCATGCCCCCCCCCCACCCCCCGATTTCCTTGATACTATAAAGAAATAACTATTTTCAAGCAGAAAATGAGCTGATTCTCATTAGAATTCCCTCGGGAAAAAAAAATTAATGGAGGACAGTCTACTTTCAGTGTTGGGAGCAATTAGTCTATACACAGGATGCTGAAAGAATTTTCAGTAATAGGTTTAAAGGACCCAGATCAACAGTAGTGAGATTGTGACTCCTGTTGAGACCACAATGACCTCTATTTTGTCTTTAATTTAATTCAAGAAATAAAAAGCAGACTAATATTTGGCTTCTTTTAATGCTGACATGCATTAGCCTTTACCATTTATTACCCTTGTTTTTCTTTCATTTCTTCCAAAATCACTTAAACAACTCCCGACCTGCCGAAAACGTAATTTCATCTTTCGTTATCCTTTAAAGGAGAAGTCCACTTTTTTGCAAGTGGGGCCTTAATTATGATGTAAACTGAAGTGTACTGGACACCTATGGTACTTTTTGGAGATTTTGATCCTTCCCTGAGATATTTGTTTCA